>JAFIDM010109672.1:7823-43666 GCA_023159025.1 Thereuonema tuberculata | reverse complement strand
AAGCAGCTGTTTTGAATGAACTTGGAAAACCTCTCAAAATAGAGGAAATTAAATTTCCTAAAAAACTGAAAAAGAATGAGGTAAGTAAAGTTTATTATTAATATTTTTTAGTATTAATAAATTCTGTTTTAAAAAACAGTTTAGTAAAGAGGCATTTATAGTTGCACTGAGAAAGAAAGTTTTCCCTAAATGACTGTAACTCTTAACATGTGCAGAAATCTACATCACAGCAGTTTTTCAAAATACAAATAAAACATATCTTATAATAAGTGAAATTGATACTTCAACATTATAAACAACATTGCATTAATTTTACATTCAGTCATGAAATGCTTAGAATAGTTCAGTTTTCAATATTAGATGTTGATGAGTTACCTGGAGTAATTATTCCATTAGTAATTGCCATGCTCCTTTACAAATATTGTAATGGGGTTTGTGGGAGAGTTGTTGAGATAGAGAAACAGCGAGTCAAGTTCTGGAACTAAATGGAATTAATTTATTAAATGAAAAACATTGGGTTTTTTTTTTTTTTTTTTTTAGTATTTACTTAGCCAATCAAATTAAACTAAGTAATTAAAAATATACAGTACATAATGATTGGACAAGAACATAATGAATTTAAATTAACTGATTCAATGGCTGCAATGGAAAAGAATTTAAAAATAAACAAAAACATCAATAATTAGGAAATAGAAAACAAATGATTTAAAATAAATAAATGGTTTAATGATTAAAAATGAACAAATTACAGCTTAGATAAATAATTTCTACAAAAGTATAAATAAATGATTTCTAAAAATATTTACCGTATATGCTCCAATAAACGCCGAGGCTCTTATTGTCGCCGGTCTCTAATAAGCGCCGGGCTGCAGAGGGGACACTGCCATATAGTAGTCGGTCTCTAACAGTAGCCGGGTCTTTGATATTTGCCTACCGGTACTAGTGTAAGCGTACGTATCTTTATAGTCGTGCGTAATACCTTACGGTACATTGCCTTACAAAATGCCGCCGAAACGGTCATTTGACATTGCCTTTAAGATTCGTGCGGTGGAATATGCGAAAGAATCTTCCGGTGAGGTGGCCGCCCGTCATTGCGGATTCGGACGACGAAAGGTACAGAAAGATATTGCCATCTAACAGTCTTATGTAGCATGTGATATTCAAATAAAGTAGCTGTATTTAATAAAGTGCCGGTATTTATGTGTAAAAATATTGCATTCTGATGGTTTTTGATAATAATGGCCGGCCTCTAATAGCAGCCGGTCTCTATTAAGCGCCAGGAGCCGAGACTAGTTTTGCAAATAAACGCCGGGGGCCTTTATTGGAGCATATACGGTACATACAAACTATTAAAATATTTCATGACCTGAACTCCAATCAGCATCGAGGTTTTAGGGGTTTCATCCCTTCTCATCAACATACTAAGCTTTGCAGCCACAAATATTGTTTAAGCACCAGACATTTGCAGTTGCTCAAATGTAGCCAATGCACACTAATAGCCTTAAAACCTGAGTCTTGGCTATTAGTCAAAAACATAACTAAAAGAAAATGTTTCTTAGCTCAAGAAAAAGTCACTATGACAAATTGGATCAAGGATTTAAATTAAATTGACACAGGAATTTATTATTGTGTTATTTCCTTGTTAAGGATACATTTGTACAATTAAGCCCAGTCTCATAGCTTTCAAGAATTGGATTTTAGGATTTATTTTTTTTTAATTGATTATTGTTGTTAACTTAAGGTAAAAATCTGTTTTTACTTGAATAATTTGAAAAATGACCCCAAAAACTTTTTTTCAATAATGAAGATAATTAACGTGTGGGGAAAGAACAATAATATGCAATCAATACCGCTCCATACATATAAAACAAATATTTTAAAAAATGACATGTTTCGAGAAGCCCGAAGTAAACGGCTCTCTTCCTCAGACTAAAGAACTACAATTTGCCTTTTAGGTATGAAAATGTCTGTAAATTGTTTTAACACAAAGTCTAATGGAAATATTTGTAATTTAAATCGATGCATTATTAATTTTCAAAAAGAAGCCTGAGGAAGTCCAGAAATTCTCTGGATGAAATACAGCATATAATGAATAAAGAAGATGAGATAGTTTAAAGGAATATATTTTCTTCGTTACATGTTAAATAAGAATTTATAAATATAAATCATTAGAAATAATAGCAATAACTGGGAAAGATGAACAAATAAAATTTAATATTTGCTGACATTTTAGACAGGTACTACTTAAACATTTAAGAATGAGCTATTGTAATAAGAAAAAAATTAATTGAATTACGGAAGCAGGTGACTGATCGAAAGAAGAGTTTCATTGAAATTGCTTTAATTAATTCCAAAACGTAATAATCTGTAGGTACTGCTGATTTTTCTCTTTTATTATTAAATAAAATAATGGCACAAAAGTGACCACCCACTGAAATACAGTGTAATTTTGGGCTACTATTGACCAACGCATTATTTATTTTGTTTTTTATTGACCCACTGACCTTTGGCTGTAGGTCAGTGAGAAGGGAAGACAATTAGAAAGACACAAAATTTAACTGTAACAGAAAAATTAATCATTTGGAAAAATTAACCATTTGGAAAAATTAACCATTTGCAATCATGGAGATTAGCCTAGCATGTAATGTAGATTAGGCTTGCATCTAATGGGTAGTGACTTTTGTGCCACTTTATATATTAACCAAGTAAAACATGTATAAAATAGCATGTTTTAATCCAAATTGCTGTCATTTTGATTTGAGTGGTACCGATATGTACAAAAGCTGTTAGAGAGAATGAAAACGATATATCTTTTATAAAATGATTATGAGAAGCCTTTTAAGTCAACTTGACCCTGTGACAGCTATTTTGAGCTTATTAGGCTCTCATCAGCTAGGGTTACCCAGCAAACAAAAACTCAAAGGCATACTAGCGGGAAAAGAAATGTATTCTTAAGATGACAAGTGACCCCTCAGAAACTAAAAGCAACAATAAATTGTGGAAATCAAATCCTTGGGCTCACCACAAAAGGTATTTATCACAAAGAAAAAAAAAAATAAGCAAAAATAACCTCTAATGGGTGAAATAAAAGGAAAGCTAGCTGCCCAAGGATTTTATTTCCACAATTATTGTTGTTTTAGGCTTCTGATAGGAAACCTTATAATCCCGCTTTGTCCGTCTGTCTGTGGACAAGTATCATTAAAATCTCATTAAATTATCATTAAGCACAACAATCGCAACAATCACATTTATAATAATAAGGAAATTAAAGCAAGAATTCAACATAAATTAATTAGAAGCATTGCGAAGCATTGTGATTGGTTTACTAATCGCTATTCCTACCTTGTTTTATTTTGTCATTAGTTTCTGAGGGGCCATTTGTCACGAAATATATTTCCTTACTGAACATAGCTGTATTTTGTATAGCTGTTAATCAACTTTTCAAACCAGTTTCAAAATTTTAATTGTAAAAGTAAAATCAATCTAAGTAATCAGCATATTTATATTTCAAATAAAGAATTTTGTTTCCCACATACTCATTAGTTTAATACTAAGCAGTTTTCTCTGTTTTTTTTTTGTTTTTTTAAATAACGTTAAAAATGAACTAGCCTTATGTGAAATAGCAACCATTACAGTTTAAGTTTACAAAATATTGAATGTTGTTGTTGTTTATCTTCTTCAGCAATGCAGAATTGATAGTTTTAATTGTGTTGTGTAATATTTGTTTTATTTCATGACTAGGTGTTAATTAAAGTCCATTATTGTGGAGTGAATGCCTCAGATATTCTCATCTGTCAAGGACTTTATGATGTGAAGCCAAAACTTCCTTTCATTCCAGGTATTTAAATAATACTACTACTAATAATAATAATGTTAAATCCGCATGAGAACTGTTCTTTAAACTTTTCTGTGATTATGATAACAGGAATCCTTTACAGGTTTTGAGATATCTGGTGAGGTTGAAGACGTTGGTTCCGACGTGACTCGCTTTAAGCCAGGGGATCATGTGGTCAGTCTGAATAAGGAGTTTAATGCGGGTTTTGCAGAGAGCTGTATTGCTCCTGAGAAGGTATTGAGTTATTTTGTAATAAAATGTTATTAGTATTATTGCAACAACTATTAAGTTCTTAAGTATTCCATTCTGTTTTGGCATCCTGTACTTAATTAAAGAAGTAGCCTATTATATATGAGTATATGTTATTTTATACAGTATAGCATTTTGTCTTCTCCTAACTAAATTTAAATGTTTATATTATCCTTTATCTTTCATTTGTGTCTATTCATTACTGATGTACTTTTTGCTTATATGTTTGTGATATAGGACATGTAATGTTTCCTATTAGCTCATTAGTTTAATACTAAGCATTTTTATTAAATTACATCTTGAAATGGACTAGTAGCAGCCATGAAAAAGCAACCATTTCAGTTTAAAGTTAATAAAAATAATGAAAATGTTATTTTTTTATCTTTAAAGGGATGCCGAATCTATTTTTTTATTAACACTGCTCACAATTAAAAACACATTTCCATTAATTAAAACATAGAATATAATTCTGTTTATATTCTATGTTTTAATTAATGGAAATGTGTTTTTAATTGTGAGCAGTGTTAATTATTATAACGGCACGTTAAAGAGTTTTTAGCTATTTTTTTTTTTTGTACAATAATTTTTATTTTGTAAATAGAACCTGTAATGGTAGAGAAGGGGACAAATCCTGGCGTACATATTGGGTTGTGTCCCAATTACTTATATTCTAGACTGCCTTTCTAATTTGTTCTTCATTACATCACAAATTTATTTCACATTTTTATTTTTAATCAAAAATATAAATTCAGTTGTAAAAAGAAAACTGTTTTTTTTTTGTTTTTTTTTTCATTCTTGAAAATTCATTTTGTATGACATATACACATTTATACTAGCCTCTTCATATATCTTGTCCATTTAATTGTAATTTAAAAAAATGACGAATGTCTAAAAATTTAGTAAGAACTCTTGATTTTTATATTCAACATCCATATTTTATAAACTTCAGTTTTGAATAATTTTTTTTTTTTGTACTTGTATCAAAAATTAACTGCTGTATAGCTCTTTGTTAATTTTTTTAATTTTATTTATAGGATACCTGGAAGCTTCCTAATAATGTCCCCTTTGATGTGGCAGCTTCAATGTTAGATTCTTATGCTACAGCTTATCTGGCTTTATCAAGAAGAGCAAATATTACACCTCAGTAATTATGTATATTTATATGAAACGTAAATTCTTTAACTTTCTTATTAAACCTAAAGATCATTTACAGAAGATTTAAGAATTAACCATAAAGGTATATTAAGTCTGGAAATTCAAACAGATACAATAAACAAAACTAAAGCAAATGCTGTTTAGAAAACTAAAACATTCTAAAATTAAATATATCGAACTACAAAACAAAATATAAATTAATTACACTAAATTTTATTTCGACAGAAACTACATCCGTAGTTCATAAAAATTCTAGCTTCGCAGAATAATTACTTCTTTGGAAAATTAATAAATTCATTATTCACAGAAGTTGCTAGGTTTTCCGTGGGTTTAGGCTGACTCAAGTCCATTCAAATCCAATGTAGAAGTCCAATTTCTCCGTGACTTAGACTTACTGAAGTCCACAGAAGTCCCACCATAAAACTCCTATTTCTCTGCGACTTAGGCTTACTCAAGTCCAATGTTAAAGTCCTAAATCTCCGTGAACTTAGTCCATTCGAATCATTGCTCAATCGATATGTCTGTAGACTGGATTGCAATGCTGACGTACCTTGCTGAATCTGTTAAATAAGAAATCGCCATTCTTCACAGAATTACAATGATCTTTTTTTCTTTATCATTCCATCAGAAAGCCATTTTCGGTCCCATCAGTGCTGTCAATATCAGATCGACACTGACTCCCAACACTGGTGATCTGCTATCTGATCACCTCTCATTGTTGCCAGACACTGTTACATTGACGTCTGATACTTAACTGCTAATTACGTCTTTGTACAGCGTTGAAAGAGAGAGCTCGATATTACTAGTTAAAATTAAAAAAGAAAAATAATAAAAAAAAAAAAAAAAAAATTTTTAAAAACAAATTAAAAATTAAAAAAGTCTCTTAAGATGATTAGGGGATTAAAATTCAGAATGTTTCGTCTTCTTATTGAAGCTAGTAAATATTGTTTTATGCAATTATTCTCAGGGTTTTTGAATTTCTTGGTCCAATAAAAAAAGAATAGCGCTGAAAATAGGTATCATATTATTAGTACAAAATGAATTTCAACAGAAACATAAAATTTAATAACAAAAAACAAAACAAAAAAAAACAATGTTTAGTTTCATGATGTTTAGTTTCACAATGCAGCAGTATTTGGGAACCATTTGTTGAATATAATCTTACTTTCGTATTAATTTATCACATTTTCTCATTCTTGAGAATGACCAAATCTCATGCTGGAACTCATTAAACATTCAATTAAATTAACATGTATAATGGAATTAACTATTAAACTATAAATTAAATAGTTAAAAAATTTTGTTTAAAAATTTTTAATAGAAAATACTTGATATTGACTATTTTAGGGACACAGTACTTGTCACAGCTGCTGCTGGAGGTTTAGGCTTAGCTGCTATTGATCTGGCTGCTAATGTATATAAATCTAAGGTAAAATGTTTGTTTCTTTCTAGTTTCCATTTATTACATCTGACAAAACATTTAAAAAGAATAAATCCCAAATAAACTTAAATACATATTCTGGAATTAATAACTTTTGAAATGACAGTAGGAGGGGAATATCTTTTATGAGAATAATTTTAATAAGCTAGTTATTGTGACAGTCACTTCTAAACTTTTTATATCCATGCAACGTGTAGCAAATAAATTGGTATTAAGAATTTTGATCGGATGACTGTGGTTATCCTAATTGATAGATGTTATCTATTATGGATGCTTTGTAATTATGAGTTTCTTGATATTTTTATAACGTTACAGATTTTAGTGTTTTAATTATGAATTTACAAAAACTAACAGCAATAACCACTGCAAACATTATTCTTTAAGGGCAGTGCTAGTGATTAGGAGTGCCATCTAAAACAGTTGTTTAATGAACAGTGAAGTAAGTTTTATAAACAAGTATATTTTTAAAGAGATTGGCTGATGAGATTTTTTTATTTTATTTATTTATTTCACTTGTTTATAAATACAGTAGAACCCCGATTATCCGCGGAATTGGGTGGCAAGGGTACCGCAAATAGTAAAAATCGCGGATAACCCGAAAAAAGACTAAAAATGAGGTGTAAACACGAAAAAAAATATTTAGACATAAAAACTACGCTTTATTATACAAAAAACATAATATGCAAAACTTTTAAAATGTGTACAGTGCAGCAGAAACCTTTCTGCAGAGCAAGAGCGTGCCACTCATCCACAAATTCCGAGAAGACCTATAGGATCACGATGCACAATAAACCTGTCGGTAATTTTTGACCTTCGCACTGTAGGGCCTATTGTATTTTCCCTGTTATTGGCTTGGATTAAAATTGGTGTTTTTGAGGTTCGTAATTCAAAAAATTTTTTGCGTCACTCGCGAATAATCGGGGCTCTACTGTATTCCACATGCAATTGTGAGTAACCTAGTCCAAAAGTTGGCAGCAAAAAGCCAAAAAATAATGTATCCTAGTATACTGAAAATAGAAATTGTTAGATTAAGGATTTTCAAATTAACTACATATCTGTCTATCTACAGATAGAGAGAGAGAAAAGTTAATTTGAAGTAATATACAAGGTAATTCAAATTCCCTGTACAAACTTAGTAAAAAGTTAGGTCAGGAACACCAAAACAGATTGTATTCATAATGGAACATACGACCACAAATGCCACCTGAATGTTCTAGAAGGTACATTAAGGTTCAAAAATAAAAGACAACAAGTAGACAACATGTTTATTAATCCTATGTTTACAATATGACAGTAAGTACCACAGTCAGGCCTGTTTCCGTCAAATGATCCAATTTCTTACAATCTACGATGCAAATGTTTCATGATTTGGCACATGTCTGTTCAGAAACCGTTGACGATACAATCCTACAGTGGCTTGCCCGTTTCCATTCACTGCCCCATAGGCTAGGTGCATATCTGCCCTCAGCATTAGTGAAGCTATACATCCAACTCGTACAAGGTCACCATCCCAAATCACAATGGCTCATACTGTCCAACACATTAGTGCTGCCAAACAGCAGCCTCTAGCACATTTGAGTGGCGTTAGCAGACATACACTAAGAATGGGTCATTTGCCAACACCTTGGGTAGAGAAGAAGGTCTAGTTTGGAAATATATAAAGTTTACCCAAAAAATACCAAAATACTCTGGACAATCTTTAATCTAATTTGCTTGATGAGCTATCTCGTTAGACTTCTTTTAATCAGTAATTAAATATTTTCAAAATTGATGTGTCTGCGGAGTGGAGTGCAGTGACCAAGAATTGAATTCTCTTTTCACGGAATAGACTTTTTTAAAGTACAGTATCCATAGCTGGAATTGGTAGATATTTTTTAGTCACTAAAATACTTTTGTATAAAAAAAAAAGGTATAAAGAAAGAGAAAAATAATTGCGCCTTGAAATCACATAATTAGATCTTTATTGTCAGGAGTGAAAAATGAAGTGCAACTTAAAATTAAGCCTTCATTGTACAATTTACTGAAATTAAATAAAAATTATATTTTTCAGCCAAATAAAACGAGGAAAAGCAGGTTAAAATTCCACAGTTCATGGAAAAAGTATTTTCTGATGCTTGAACATAATGAATTTTTCTCTTTCCACATGAGTTTCAATTTTTGGTTTTACAAAGGTCTTCACAACACTCAAAGAGTATGGAATTTGGTCATGTTTTTCTGACCGAATGTAGAATGCATAACAGAAACTTCTATGTGTTCTTCATGCACCTTTCCTGGGTATAAGAGCCCCTCAGAGTCCACTACAATTCAATTTCCTGTTGATAATTCATCAAAATGGATTGCAGTTGGAAGAGCAGTCTCTAGGGATCGAGTAGAAACGATTGCTACTGGTCTCTCTGAAGCAGGTCCAGAGTCATCAAGAGGTCAACTGGCTCACTTCTGTTGAGAGTAGACGTCATCCACAAAAAGTTTCCCGATGCTGGCGCTTAGTTTTTATTAAGAAAATAACATAGGTTAAATATGTATTTTAAAGGGTAACTATGCTTATTATGAAAAAGATTGTGTGAAGAAAGTTATAAACTTTTGCTAGAACTGTTTATGTAAACAGAATTTTCAGTGAATATTCACCATGTTATAATACCGTAATTAACTGTCCATCCAAGGATTGAGGAGGTTGCCTTCTCTGAGTTTCTTATGAACCTTCTTTTGTTCTTGAAGGGATTCATCTCTGTAGAGAAAAATATACCAAGGACTAAAAACCTAAACAATTTACAAGAATGCTAATAGGAACGAGAACTCCCATCTGTTTGATTCTATATTATTTTTCCTTTTAGTCTTTATAAAAGAATGTTAGATTGGCTTTTGCCAGTTAGCAGATAATATAATCCATGTCTGAGCCATTACAAACCTATCAAAACAGGAATGAAAAATACTAGAGCTAACTTTAAGCAATCAGTAAGCTAATGGAAAAAATGGGCAATACATAAATTACACAAATACATGTGAATTTTCTACTTACACTGTAAATTGTATTTAACATACATGTAAATGTTTGTATTTAAACAGAAATTTGAAAGTGTTCACTCCGTGACCAGAGAATGTCCACAGAGTGGACAAAATGTCCGATTTTAATTTTTAGTGAACGAAGCATTGAGGTTAAATATAAAATTAAGCCATATAACCAATCATTACAATAATAATTATGTAGTGAAAAATGATTGTACTTATCTAAATAATTCTAACCACGGTGTGGAATGATGAATCAGCCAAATGTCAAACGCACAGACAAAAAACAAAGTGCTCTGTTCTCCACTTGTTGATGACAATCAAAACCGCTTCCCTTCCTTCCTCTCAACACACTCTGGTGGCTAGGAATGCATTCTATGATTTTTATGGGCTGTTAAATTGTTGTCCACAAAGTGGACACATTTTATTGAGGACATTTGTTATAAATTAAACAATCAAAATTCAGTTTTAAATCTAAATTTAATTAGTAAATTTCTTAAAGATCATTACATCCTGCATAACCTAAAATGTTGAAAAAAAAAAAAAAAAAAAAAAAAGCGCATCAATTATAAGCCTGGAAATAATGGTACATTTTGTAGAATTTCCTTGGAGACAATCGGCGTAGTGGACATTCCAGGTCTTTTGCTTTGAATTCTGGGAAAAATTAAATATTAAAAACTTTTTATTAGTGCTGGGCTTAAGAACATTATAAGGAACAACTGGGCTGTAAAGATTTTTCTCATTGAAAATAAGTTAAAGTGTCCCTCTGCATGCCGATGTGTGCCTTGGGGTTGTGAGAGGTAAGGCTCCCGCGTTCCGTGATCAACGGGACTAAGTTGAGGTTGAGTGGTCAGCCTGACACCCGTCCGCCTTCAACTCCTGGGAAAGAAATCCGCTACCCATTCAATAGAGGGCTGGGTAGACCCCAGGACCTATTTGGAGGAGAATGGAGCGTGGAAAAATCCCTGCCCTCCGCCGAGGCCGGAGATCAAATTTGCCACAGCCAAGCGCCCTTCCCCTCTCAGCTACGGGGCCCACTTTCTCATTGAAAGCATTTTATATTTTTAATGACTAGGAACATTGTTTCTACCCCTTATTTTGGCAATGGCCCGAATACATTTTGTTTTTGTATTCCTTACCTACCTTTAAAGTTAGTACAGGGAATTTTGAATCATCCTGTATATTACTTTGGCATGAATGTAACTTATATATAAGGATTGTTATTAAAAATAGTCACTACAGGGTATTTATCTATAACCTGGAAGTTGTTGTGCCAACTACAATTGTTTTCAATTTGTTTCCATTCCAACATTCAAACCTTGATCCAAGTAATGTTGGGTCAAAGCGTAATGATACACTTTCAATATGGTAATTATTTATTTCATCATGATATTATAGTGCTTCAACAAGAAAATTGAAATTAATCCATCTTTAAAACTATCTAGGACAAATAATACTCAGTTACCATGATGCTTTATTAGCAACAGATTTTGTAACGATTTTAAGGTTAAAAAGGAAATTAATGAATTACACATGGATTGAGGAGAAAGCAGAGGACTGATACAAGTGACAAGAGAAATTAGCAAGTTCATTTCTTACCTCTTGATGATGACAGACATGCCAAACCTAAACCTTTTTTTTTATATAATTTTATTTGCAGCTTGTTTTCAATTTTCTTAAGTTGGTTTTTTCCCCCTTCACTTTGTCTTTCTTCCACTTGAACCTCAACCCACACTCAATTAACCAACACCCTAAGTTTTTTTGTTTTGTTTTTTACCCTAGCTTCTTTCTTTTGGTTCAGTGTGTACTAAACAATAAAAGAGTTTTAATACGTAAAGTTTCAGCATCCTATTATAAATTATTTATGAAATATCGTTATCATAAGAGTCAAGACAGCTGGGGTGAACATGCATTTCTTGACTTAAAATTGAGTTCCTTTTTTCTTTATTGTTTCTTAAGGGATGCTGTAAATATTAAACCAAACTTATAACATCCACTGGTGTAAGTTACTGTTCAGGTATAAAACAGAAGCTGAAAATTGAGGGTGGTTTTTTTTTTTTTTCTTTTTTCTCGTTATTGACTTCTGTCTGAATATTAATCTCTGCACTTTTGATACAGAAGGGCTAACAAGAATTTAATAAGCAAAAAATAAAGATACTGGGATGTGGAGGATCATTGAGGCTTACTAATTATGTATTCATTTATAGAAGAGTAAGAAAATTTAGAAAATAATTTCTAATTCTAGGTTATTGGAATTTGTGATACTGAAGATAAAGCCGATCTAGTCCGACAGAAAGGTGCCTGGTCAGCATTAAAGTATAATAAAGAGAATATGATAGCAACAGTAAAAGAGATTTCTAAAAATAAAGGAACAAGAGTTGTTTTAGAAGCCGTTGGTGGAGACGTCTTCTTGGATGCCTTAGAATGGTAATCATCATTTGTCTGTTCATGAGAACAATTAGTTCTTAATACAATTTACAGAAGTTTGCAATTGTAGTGAGGAAGTTATTTATAGCAAAATTCTAGATTTACTATTAAAAAAGTAAAGCATGAAAATAATTTTATAACTGAATAATTTATTCTTTCAGCTAATTCCATAAGAAACATGCTTATGTTTTAAGATTCTTAGTTCAGCAAATTTTGGATTAACATTTTGAAAGTCCTGATAGTAAGACTGAGCTTATAACTGATCTACAAAATTCATAATCAAAAACACCACAAAGTCATGGAATGGACCAATTGAATGAATGATTCTACATAAACTGAAAGAGCTCAACAAATTATGAGCTATTTGATTGTATGAAAGTAATAGTCATTTCCTGCCTTAAGGTATTTTGATGAAGAATTTTGTAAGTTAACTAGTCGGCTACCCGTCGCTTCGCTCCGGAAGCCTCGCGTATGTAACGGAAAACAAATTGTTATTTATTAAAAAAAACACACACACAAATTACATCAAGTAAAATAAAACTAAAATTTTTTTAAAGTTTTTTTTTATTTTAATTTTTGATGTATATATTCTCTCAATTCACGACTGCTTTTAGAATCAGCGTGTGAATCATATATCTGTGATATATTTTTATATTTTATAGAGATTAGAATGTAATCCCTGTGGTCTAATGCCTAAGACGTCTAACTTCGGAGCAGAAGGTTGCATGTTGGATTCCAGTAGATAACTTGTAGAAATTATTTCTATTTTTGTAAATTACAATAATTGCACCAGACCGACAGAGAAATAAAAGATTTTCGTAATTTAGATACAATTTTCAGTCGCTTTTGAGCTACAAATAGTGAGCTTTCAGTATTCTACTTAATAGAAATAGTGCTTCTTTCTTTCTTGAGTCTCTTTTTTTTATTTCCATTGATACTTTACAGTGGTTTTTGAGTTAGAAATAGTGATTGTTTTTGAGTAACAAATAGCAATTTTTCAGTATTCTACCTAATAGAAATAGTGATTATTTTTTTTTCTGTTCTTTTTTATCCAATTCCAATTGATACTTTTCAGTGGCTTTTGAGTTACAAATAGTGAAAATTATCTATATCTATTAGCTAGGCCATCAGATTGTTCGATATAGATATTTGAAGAAGAGATTTCAGATGGACGTTAGTTGATATAGATGATAAATGAAGATCATAGCTTGTATACAAAATTCTTCGCAAGAAATTGATTGTGAGTATTCTTTAGAGTGAAGATAACCAAATTCTGTTGAATTGTGACTCAAAGACCTAAAGTTGTATGTGAGTTAAGACAACGTTTTCCAATTATATGGCAACTTTATTTAGAGTTTGTCCTTGAGCTTTATTGATAAATATCGCATAAGAAGGTCTGATCGGAAATTGTTTTCTTGTGAAAGTGAATGGAAGTAGATTACCGCATGGTTCCATAGACATCCTATGGATGAAAACAAAATCTCCTTTGTGAGTTCTGTGATAATTTCGGTTTCTATGAGATCATTATCGAATGAACAGCATTTAAGTTGAGTTCCATTGCACTATACAAACTTGGGATTGATGTTTCGCAACAAAATTATTGGAGATCCAATCTTCAATGACAAACGATGTTGAGGAATTCCGCTGAGATTCAATGCGTTCAGACACTCGGGCATATAGAGATGTTCGTGTGGTGAATTATCAGAAGTGTCAATTTTATTCGCACTTGTATTGTATGCTCTGTAGTCTCTCCATGTATTCTTAGACTTATCATTCGATTGATGTTATCGACACTCTCGTTCATCTCCTTTATCCAATTCCAATAGATACTTTTCAGTGGTTTTTAAGTTACAAATACTGATTTCTCAGTATTCTACCTAATGACGTACTGCTTCTTTCTTTTTTGACTTTCTTTTTAATTACAATTGTTACTTTTCAGTCAAAGTCAGTTCAGTTTTGACAGATAAGTCAAAAAAGCAATATGAAGAGAATTGTAGTTCCCATGGCCTAATGGGTAAGATGTCTGACTTCGGATCAGAAGGTTGCAGGTTCGATTCCTGTCGCGGATGTTTCATTGAAAAAATTCTTTCTATTTTTCATTCTCATAGAAAACTGTGCCGGACAGACAGACAGACAGACAGAGAAATAACGATTTTAGTAATATAGATTTGTAAGCCAATCTTATTGTTATTCTTGCAGAATGCTAAGTTACGATATTAAAAGACTGCTGCCTCCAACATTCCCTGAAAGTTAAGCTTTTTCAATAAGATTTCTAATTTGTTGCTGGAAAAAGTCAAGTTTTTGACCATTTCTTGATTACAGAGGATAAGGTATTAGAATAGGCAAAGTGTTTAATCCACAAATTTCCTGACAGAATTTGAAGCCTGTTTTCCTTTTAAATATTTTTCATAGTATTTTAAACAGAGGAAATGTCTCTTCTTATTTATAAATTATAATTCTTGCAAATGAAACAGTATCTTCAATGTTCCGTATTCTTCTATCAATTCCTTCCTTTTCATATTACTATTTTAAACTAAAACTCCATATCTTAGTATTTAAAATTGTTTTATTCAAATACTATGCGAATTTTAAATACTGATGAGTTTAATTATTGAAATGTTTAGTTATTGATGATAATGGAACAAGTAATGTCCAAATTTTGTTTAAAGTAATGGATTAAAATGATGTGGATGTATTATTGTGAAAACAATTGAATTTGTTGATCTAAAGTATTAATATTTTGTTTTTATTTAGTTAAAACAATTTTGAAAAATAATTATTTAAGTAATGAAGTGAACTTGTATGATCTTTCATTATAACAATTGTATTTATTGCTTCAATGTGTTTTTAATTTGTTTCATGTACAATACTATTTTGTTGTATTTATTCCAAATATTATTTTAATTTTTCGCTTGAAGAAGGGATGACGATACAATTTCGTCCCAAAAATTCGCATAGTATTTGAATAAAACAATTTTAAATACTAAGATATGGAGTGTATGGAGTTTTTGTTTAAATTTGTATCTTCAATGTTTTCCGTTGTACAGTAATATTCTCAGATAAATTGTGAATGCAATTAACTTAATCATATGAAAGCCAACAAAGTTAGTTTAATAAATGAAATAAGTATCAGTACAAAGTCATGCCAACACACTTCACTATTCATTATTTTGTTTCTAATGATTTCTGTTGGAATTATTTATAACTTTCACATAAATTTCTTGACAAGGACCCAAACACAGTAATTTTTAGATACAAAGGTAGAATAGCTCCTATTCTTAAAATGCATTCAGGTTTCAAAAACATTCAATCACCAGTTCAAAAGTTGCTAGAAGAAATACACACAAATGCATGTTTTATTAATCCTCTGAAAAATAGGCTAAAAATAAAAACTACCGACATAAGAGAGGTTCACGGAGACACAAAGGATGTTTCGTAACTTTCTGTTTTTACTATTTAATTATTCTGCTGAGGATGGCCGTGTGGGATTAAATAGGCCGAAACTTTCCAGGTTTAATCTTTTTGTTGTTAGAATTTTTTTTTTACTTTCATAAGATTTGAATATCATCAGAAGTTAAAATTATTTTTTAATACTAATTTTATCATTATCATTAATAAAGAAAAATATGACACTTATCTTTCTATTGTTTCTCTGAAAAATTCTAATTTATATTTCATTAAACTGTGCTAATTTGTTTTCTTTTCAGTGTCTCACACGAAGGTTGCGTCATAGTGGCAGGATTTGCTTCTCGTCGTATTCCTAATATACCTACAAGCATATTATTACCTCAGTCCTGTTCACTTATTGGTGTTTCTTTGACACATTATCGAGAAGCCGACAACTCAACTTACCAGACCATAATTGAGGAGATTCTTAATATAGCGGAAGAAGGATTACTTGACCCACACATATCGAACACTTACAAATTAGACAAGGCAAGTACAAATATTTCAGTTTGGATAAATACTGATAATACTTTGTTAAAGTACCAATGATTTGATCACATTTGATTCAGTAAAGTTCTGTTTAACTAACAGAAATCAAGAACTTATTAAAATAAAATAAAAATAAATAAATGTTCAAAAAACTTTTTTTTTTAACAATGGTTGAGACCAAATTATTCACATCCTGGAACAGCTGTTTCATGCTTGTTGGCAATCATTAGCCAGGAGAAGTCACCAGTAAATAACAAGGTCTCCGTACTGAGGCTGGTATGAATGACACATTGGAAGCGCAGTGGTACCTCAAAGGGAAAAACACACAATAAAAAAACTCACCAATGAAAAATTAGTGAGAAAATTCATGTGCCAGCAGTGCACAGGCCTCCTGGCTGATGATCGCCAACGAGCGTGAAACAGCTGTTCCAGGATGTCACTTGTAAATAATTCGGTCTCGCCCATTGTTAATATTAGTAATTCAAATGCGCAGTTTGAATTTTTATGCTTTAGAAAAATTCATTGAGGCCTGCACATTGCTGGTACCTGAATTTTCTCACTAATTTTTCATTGTGTATTTTTTTCCTTTGAGGCACCACTGTGCTTCCAATATAACATTGTTTTTTATTTACATATAATTTCTTCCTTAGCTTAGTTGTTAAGCAAAAAGGAGATCCTTCATCATGATGAATGTTGTCTTTTGTTTTAGCAGATATTATTCATCAAATCTGGTAGTTTTTTTAACATCTTATTGTTGGCAATGAAATGATTGCAAAGAATTGCATGAGGAAAAGTAGTTGAAGAAAAAGGAACTGTGCTTGATACTAAATTAGATAGTTATGATTATAGACCTACCTGATTGCAAAGAAAGGAAGTTCTGTCTCCTCAAACAATGAGATCTATAGATTTCAGTGAATAAATGAGGATTTTGAGCTTTTTCTGCAAATTGATCACATTAATAGAAACAAGACAATAAATAGAGAGTGATCTAGGACCCCGATTTTATTATGCTGGGCGAACACGTAGCAATTTCAGGCAATATTGTGGGACAATATTGCCCCTTTTCATTGCTGACAACTGTTTGCAGCAATAAAAATGAACAATATTGTCCAAGATTGCCTATTTCAAGACAATTGAGATTGTCGGAAAAAAAGGAACAATTTCAGTTGTCGCAACGTATTGTTGGAACGAGAGCGAATCACATGAACGGATGACATCACGTGACAATGCTGACGTCGAAGGAGGCGGGACTTTGAACATCGGAAATTCAGTCACTCACGCGGGCCATTTTCTTTGAGAAACAAGGCTTAAAATCAGCAAAATGGGTCGGCCCAAAACAGATAATTCCAACAACAACATTTTGTCAATTGATAATGAAAGAATAGTAATTGATTTCTAACGAGAGACGGCGTTTAATACTATAGCAATTCTGTACGAAAACGCTCTCTCTTTAGCTCTCCCTAGTGAGAAGCGCCGTAACCATCAATTGTCAGGACAATATTCGTTTCGGAAAAACTACGTGTTCGCGCGTGATCTGAATTGACAATGGCTGTCAGCAAGAAAAAGGGGCAATATTGTCCCACAATATTGCCGCTAATTGTCGCGTGTTCGCCCAGCTTTACACACTTTAATTTTTAAATTTCTTTGTCCCATTATGAATTAGAAAAACAATGTAGGGTTATTTCACAGGCAATTGTTTTCCTACAAAAGTAAGAACTTGGGTATTTCCACTTCCCTGTAATAGCAAATAAAATGTATGCACTTTTATCAAGTAAAACTTCATTCAAATTTTTACATATTTATCAATTTTATAGATATATAACAATCTTCAGAATATTAAAAAATATTCATGGTATTTTATTAAATTTTTAAAATTAACAATTAAGGGAAGTTGGCTGGGCTTTTTGTAATATATTTTAGAGAGAGATTTTAAATTACTTAATCAGATACATAATGTGAAAATTACATGATACTAACATTGTAATCCTTGTCTTAACAATTTTAATGGAAAGAAGAAGCACTGATAAAATGACATTCATTTTTCTTTTACAGGTAAATGAGGCACTGAAATATGTAGAGGAACGGAAGTCAACAGGGAAAGTTTTATTAAAAATTAGATAGTTTGACTTGTGCTAAGATTAAAAACTATTTATATTTAAAAAAAAATGTCAAATTAGATTTGAACAAAGTTTTCTGTATTTATTGTACAAAAATAAAAAAAAAGTTATCAATTGTTTACATCAGTTTAGTTTTTATTTTTTTAATCTTCATCTGTTTAAAATATGAAAGATGTTTATGTAACTCTACATACCACTGGAAAAATAGTCAGAAAAAATAAATAGCACTAAAGCTAATTCTTTCTATCATCGTATAGGAAGAACAGTTGTGCCTCACAGTCCAATCACACAATTATTCATTTTCTTTATCCATAGGATGCCAAAATAATCCCTTTACATTATGCATTTCCAGCCTAATGTCTAAAGCTAGGGTGCTGTAGATGTGTCGAGATGGCAAACATCGGACGCATAGCTCCAGGCCTCACAACAGATTAGTGTGTTCCTGGAAGGAATGGGTCTTGCCTTAGAGACCATTTCAGATGTATCTTATACAACTCCACACCAATGGATTTGTACAATGGATTCTAAAGGAAATTTTCTTGGAAATTCAGACATAACATAATATCTGGAAAATTCCAATTTCAAGATACACTTCGAAAAATATTTATTGACTTATGAATATAGCTTTTATTAATTAAAACATTAAAAATATCCATTTCTGTGTCAAAGTGTTACTATGCTAGTTCAATTGTGAATTTGACCTGATTCAAAGATATCAAAATATATGTATTAATACGATTTAAAAAAAAACACAAATATATTCAACTCAGCTGGCTTGAAAAATCTATTGAATCCCCTTTCTTTCCATTTCTGTATTTTTAAATACTTAATCTACTGGTCATTTACAGGTATTATCTTTTAATAACTTAATTGCTGTAATCAATTGCCTGAAACATCAAAAGGAAAATTAAAAAAAAGAAATTTGTGGTGAATACATCGTGAAGTTTACAAGGCAATAGTGGTAGAACTTAACTACATTCCAAGTAAGAACTCAACTTTTCAATAAAACTGCTGAAGTAAATAAACTTAGCTGCATGATACAAAGAAGAAAATGCTATTTCATCTATGATTAAGTTAAATGTAATCCAAAGGAAGTTTTCGAGATATTTGTATGTTCTATGCATCAACTATTTAATCTAGGTGACTTGAGTTCTGGATTTCATTTCTAATTTTTTCAGGTGTATTACCGAGTTTAATTCTTGACGCAAGCACTGTTCTGCTTTATTATTGTTATTCAGATTAAGCATTATATCTGAAAAATTCCAATTTCAGGATACATTTTGAAAAAGCTTTTATTCATTAAAACATTAAAAATGCCCGTGTGTGCACCTCCCCAGCTTCCCCTAACAACTTTTGAAACATAGGACAGATCCCCTTGAAACTTTATAGGCATATTTAAGGTTAGATGGTCTAATTTTTACTTTTGAAATATTTTCCGAGTGGGTTCTTTGGGAAACCAGCAAAAGAAGGTGAGGAAAATCCCCACAGAAAAAAGCATTAGAAAATAAGCAAGGACGTCTCGGTGAGATTTCTTACTTCATAAGGGATCTGTGTCCCCTCCTCAAATTGATATGATTAGACCAGTTTAATAAATAATGCTGCTTTAATCGATCCTTTCAAAAATTATAATACCTGCTAAATAAAACGGAAAATTTTAATTCCAAAATAAATGTAAGCCTTTTCATTTATAAAATAAAGAAATATAGTGTGTAGAGTTTAAGTCCTTTCAGGAACTTAAGATTATTAATTACTTATTCACAAAATAGAAAATATTCCAGGACCTTAAATCAATATCCTTACCTTCATTCACATGACGGCAACAACTTGCTGAAAAATATATTTTGATTATGGGTAGTGAGAAAGATTTTTAATGAACTGAAAAGCAATATGTTCTTCAGGAAAACAAGACACACACTTTGCTGCAATTAATTTAAATCTTCTGTGTTTATTTGGAATTTCCTTTTTTTAAAAATATAATATAAAAAATACAACATATTTACTTATAAGGCAACCTCATGACTGGATGACATCCTTTTTCACAAATTAATTAATATAAACACAAAAAACGTCTGATAAAAAAATCTTAAAAAACTAGGTTTCATTTCCTCAATTATAATAATAAAAAGATTCATTAATGTTTGTAATTTCTGGAATACCATCAAATATAACAACTGACAATAGAAAGGTGAAGAAAATTGATCAGTAAAAATCAAAAACAAAAATATATTTACTGACTTGACACAATTTATTTTTGAAAAACATAACCAAGCCAAATTTGAAAATATTAAATATAAATTTTTTTTCACTTTAAGCAAGAACTTTTCTTCCTTTTTTATACATTCCTTCTCATCAGCTGTTATGGTTTTAACAGCTGATGAGAAGGAATGTATAATCTGAATGAATACAGAAGCAGTGCTTCCAGGGATACAAAATTTCATTTCTGAATGTTATAGGGAAAAGGGATTATCAATGCTTCTTTTGTTTTTTGTTTTTTTCAAACAAACAATAAGAGGGGTCATACTATTTATAAATACAACAAACCTATGTGGTAAACTTAGCTTATAAAGCAACATTTTACTTATCTCTCTACATTAAACTATTATTCAAAGGAAACAAAGGTATTTTAGTACTTTGATTCCCATTGTTTGTTCAATCATGAAAACACGAAGGAGGCGGAACCATCAATTCCCCTTTCTCTTAATGTATTCGCCCACTGTCACATAGTTAACTCTGATCAGCCCCCTTCTGTTTTTAAACCAAAACATGATGTAAATACCTTACTGTGTACGTCAAAGAAACGTTGAGCATTTCGAAAGTGCTCGTATTCCTCTTGTAAATATACCTTTATTTTAATTTTTATGTGGGTCTGATTAAGTTTTATTTTAAACTATTATTCAACCTATATCAAAATATAATTCATTCAGATACGTAACTTCAAACATACAAAAATCCAAGTCTGCTTGATTATATGATAGATAAAGATCATAAAATAGATAACTTTTCGCTATTTGTCAACATTATTAAAACTGTTATTTCTAGCTTCAGTGAGTTTTTTTTTTTTTTTTTAATTCAAGATTTTAGAAATTAAATCATTTTAATTTTTGTTTCTGTCAATTGAATTATTGATAAAATATTTTTACTTCTTTCCACTTCAGCTGAATCAGTATAAATTTAGGTCTTAACTTAATAATTCAGAAACATTATTTCTTGACTGATTAAAAAAACTGTTTCAATTTTTTGTTTGTAATTTAGCCAATTCTGTATCAATTGGTTTTGCTTTTTACGGAAAAGTAGTGATTTCCAGCAATAATATATTAAGTCATGCTGTTCTTTTTCTTCAGAATATAAACAAAATATTGATAAAAAGTAATAGCTTAACAATCTTACACAATTCCTGCTAATTTCACGTGTGTGAGAACAGCAAAAAAAAATTACTGAGATTGATCTTCCACAGCAAAGTTTTATAAATAACAAAATACAAAATTACATTTACAAATAGGAATTACATTCCAGGGAAATAAACAGAGGCCCAATACAAATGGCAGCCAAATTTAATTTTAACTTTAGTACAACCTCGAAAATCCGGAAGTTTTTCCCATTTTCCAAGTTTTTTTGGGAGGCGGAATTTAAGAATCGCGATAGCCCATTGCGGCATTCTGACCGAGAATTTTATAATATAATAATATTCTATTATTTTTGTATTAAATAATATTTTTTAATTGGTTAACTTAACTTTTTGTCATTATTTTTATCAAAAATTGTTTTGTAGTGCACTTAGTTAACACTATGTTTGACTTTTACATAACTCTAAAATCCGGAATCGGCAAAGTCCCGGCGAGCCAGGATTTTCAAGGTAGTACTGTATTAAAATTAATTGCCTTTTTGGGTTGAGCTGAGACCCTGAGATAGCAGTTTTGAGCTTCTAGCGCTCTAAGACAGCCAGTGCAAAACACAAAAAAGGCATATGAGGGGAAGAGCAATCTGAAGGTCGAAATAATAATGAACCCTCAAAAACTAAAGAACATAAAATAAAGACAACATTATATTTGGAAGGCAAATTTTGTTTTCCACATTTATTGTTAGTTCTTATTGTATGTTCTTTAATTTTTGAGGGGTCATTAATATTTCCACTTTCAAATTCACACTTTTATTGAATGAAAGTAACTAAATTTACTAAAAGTAAATTACTAATTAATGTAATAAATTGTATCAATTCTCAAAATAGTTATACAGGGTCCGATAGAAGTTATGCTTTTTTTTACCCAGTGGAGTATAAAGTGTATACCCCATTGTCATTGTATATATATACCCAAGTGTTGTGTATATTATGTAATTGTTAAAATGGTTGTGTCTAATTGCAACTGACGTGTTGACTTGTGTTCCAGGTTCCCTGAAATAAAATGGTTCATGAAATAACAACATTGAATGAGGGCAGTGAAGCTGAATTATCAAACCATGACAATGAAGCAGATTTCTTACATGAAGAATTTGGCATACGGTTGGTTCAGAGTTGTAACATCACAAGGCTGATTAGGAAGTTTGAGTCAACTGGCAGTGTGCATGATGCCAAAAGATCAGGAAGACGACCTTCAGCAACAACAGAAGTAAAGGCAGCCGAATTAAGGGAGTCACTGTTACGAAGTCTTCAGAAATCCAGTAGGCGTCCGTCAGGGAAACTCAGTGATAGAAGTATACGAAGGTTTATGTTCTTTGATGGTACTCTCAACCATGATAATTACCTTCAAGTCCTAGAAACATAATTTTGGCCTCGAGTAGAACATGACTTAGGAGTTTACTTCTAGCCTGAAGGTGCACCGCCCCATTAAGCGTTGCGTGTCAGACAATGGTTGAACATGCATTTTGAAGGGAGATGGATAGGGCACTGTGGACCATTGGAGTGGTAGCCTCAATCTCATACCGGCCAATCTGTTTTTGTGAGGTGTCCTTAAAGATCTTATTTACAACACAAACCCAGAACCATTGACGAACTTAGACATAATTCGGGACAATTTCGCTGATATTAATCCAGAATTACATTGTAAGGTTGCTTGCTTGTGGTTAATAGAGTATGTGAATGTCTTACACGAGATGGAGAGCATTTTGAGCATTTGACCTAAACTATTAAGTTTTCTCTTCTAATACAAGATTTAGTAAAGATTAAAAATACATGAAAAAATGGGCGTTACTTCTGCCAGACCCTGTATTTACAAGTTATTAAATCTGAAAAGGAAGTAGTTTCAGATTTTAAGTAAAATTTGCATTTACAAATTGAAATTAAATTTTTATATGAGTAAATTTCAGGTTAAGTGATCTTTAAGACTCCCTGTACGATAATATTTTCCAGAAATGTAATAATCTGGATTTTTTTCCCCTCACTTGGCATGTTTATATGTTTAAAAGAACAGACATTACAATGAATTATTAAAGTTCAGGTAATACTACCTGTAAACCAGCAAATATATACCGCAAAATTCATCACCATCCCTTGTCCCGATTACTATTTTCAATGATTGTAAGCATTACAATAATTACTAGTTTATAAATCCATAAAACAAACAGTTGTGAACATATTCCTGTATATTGTGTAGTGAATAATAATTTTATTAAAGCATAGATTCTAAAATGGTATTCAATGATGTAGCCATGTTCAATGATGTTACCGTCCTTGTTCGGAAAAACTTTAATATACTTTGATAAATGGCATGGTGATCAATCATGTGGCATGACGTTTACCATCATGCCATATTCCATTCAAGCATGGCACACCAATCATATTTCGTAGACATGCAGGAAAATTACAAATGCACACACCCTTTATGAAGTGCTAAGTAGATCTAATGTCAGAGTTATACTCTTTGAAATAGACGAGCCTGACGTTTCATCTTTGGACACGGAACTTCCATCAAAGTTAAAGCTAATTCCGAACACTATGCGCCTCCGACAAATTGTCTGGCATACTCGTCAAAATACAACCTCGACTTGAGGATGCTGCCGTGCTTTGCCTGTGTTGCTTCAGACCTAGTGCCTGGAACCTTCAGTGTCTCAAATTTCCATCGACTAATTGTAACCTTTTTAAATGAGAAATTTTTTAAAAATTTTCTTCTTAGCAAACATTACAAAAATGTATTTAATTTTGCAATGAACTGTTCTTTTTACTGATACTTACCTTAACATATGATGTGTGAAAGATAAACAAAAAAACAAGCACTCAAAGGCTTCCCCAGAAGCATCGCCTCTGAATGATCATTATTCCAATTCGATGCAACCAGAAGAACAGGGATTCCAAACTAACAAGATGACAGTCCGTACCGGTGAGTGAGTGGCTGTATGTAACAACAATGCCTGGTTTCTAAGTACAGTAGACAACAGTCCAAAATGAAACTGAATTTTTCTAGATTACTCAAGTTTTTATTTATGCTAGCAAATGGAATAGGTTCGTAAACTTAATTTCAGCTATTTATGTACACCATTATTAGCATTCAAATTCGACACATCAGAATCTTGCATAATGTAACTCCTTGTTTTATTTTTTATTCCCAGGAATTGTGGAGAGTACGATGAACGAAACCATTACCATTTTGTACATACATCGTTCAGGGAATAAATTCTATTGGCCCAGTAAAAGCTGACCAACACAGTCTTCCCAAGCAAGAAATACTCTGTAAACTCTCTGATGCTCCACAACCAGTGTCAAGCAGATCCTTTGAGCTATCAGATGAAAAAAAAATATGATAAGAAGTTCAATGATCTACTGAGTTCAATTGGTGAAGAGACCTAGTAACCACAGTTTCATTAAAGGATTTCATCTAATATTATAGCTTTCGTAGAACATTTCTGTACCGGCATCCATAAATAACTGACTTTTTCATACAATCAAATGACCCCCGAAAATCCTTAGTCCCTTTATAAATAAATGATGACTGATAATGACACACTTTTAATTGGGATTCAAATAACGTTCTTGCTAACACCGACATGCAAGACAACATCATTTGGGGCAACATAAGGTAAGAAGATGATTAAGTAATATTAAGGACATTAAAACATGCATACAGTAATTGAGTTTAACTAAAAATTGTACTTTTCATACTTCCACTTTTGTTGAGTTTGCAAAAAAAAGCTTATAATGCAAGGTGCTGCTATGATCCAATTAAGAAAAATACATATCAACATAATTCAAATTTGTTTTGTTTTTTTTGAATAAATAATACACACAGTTAAATCAAAAGGAATGGTATGGAACTTTATCTCCTCTTTAAGTGTGTAATTTCCATCAATACCAGAGGAATTATTTATCTTGAACATGGCTGTACGTATTTTTATTGGTAGGATAATGTAACTAACATGTAGAAACAAAATAAGGGCTAATTTGATAATATTTGTAATCCAACATTTCTGGAACCCAAAAGATACCATTTCCTGAAATTTACTCATATACAATTCAAAGACATATGTTATTAATAAAATATTTATAATTACGAAAATATTAAAGGATCATAAAATGAATGCATTTCTACAAATCTTAAACTAATTAGAGCAAATCCTATTATTTAACAATTCAACAAATAACAGTTTAAGAATACAAAATGTAATATAAGAACTTAATTTTACTTAAATTTATCTAAAAAATAATTATATCAATTCAAACAGAGGGCTAAAATGCAGATTATGGTACCGCACCTGGATACATCGCTGACTGCCTTGCTGTTGCCTCTTCTCTGCAAGGGGGAAAAATATTTACTATGAGCTATCGGCACATACACTTCGCTCGGGCACTGTTGTGCGAAGCACCAACAGCGTCCGAATGAAGCGTGTGTGCCGATTAGCTGTAGGTTAGGTAAATTGAGGTAACACCCATTGCAGAATGTTTATATTGAAAGCATTCTGAAGGTTCTATGTCTTGACCACCATCTTGGAAATGGTTCAACGTGGATTGGTACCATAATCTGCACTTTAACCAAACAAGAGATTTTGATTAAAACAATTCAATAATGAATTAACAATTCTTCTGAATTTA
This sequence comes from Thereuonema tuberculata, assembly GCA_023159025.1. Lineage (NCBI taxonomy): Eukaryota > Metazoa > Arthropoda > Chilopoda > Scutigeromorpha > Scutigeridae > Thereuonema > Thereuonema tuberculata. Next base: position 17,486 of record JAFIDM010109672.1, on the reverse strand, counting down.
TCGCATCCTTCATTTCAAGACAAGAGATGATTGCAAAGCTAATGTAAGTTGGGAGTTTATTTTATAAAAAATCATGTTTCCTTTCTATCATTAGCCATAGATTGACTAACAGAAAGGAGAAATTCAAGTTTCAATTTCACTAAATTTAGTGTATTTATATCACACTCTATAGAATGTGATGGAATATACTTCAATATTGACTTTCCTTTCCATTAAATATGCTCTTTTTGTGATAAAGTAAATCTTATTAAAGTATTTTTTTATCAAACAGATAATAAATATACAAAAAAGACAATAAAAAAATAACAATTCTGTTTTGATCTGTTTGATTGTCATTATCATAAATTATATAATTCGATTCAAATGATATTAAATATCTAGCAAAATATGATATGCAAATTAAAATTCATGGTGACTCATGAATTTAAGAATTTACTTCAAGTGTAAATGTAATTATTAAAAATAAAGTTTAACATGCAGGTGTTAAATTAAGAAACATCAAAATGCAAAAAGATTTGCACCCTGAGCGATCACAGACGGGAATCTAGGACGGCTGTTTCCGCCTTAATAGGCGTCCTCAGCCAGATTTACTCTCGGTGATCAGTTATGTGTGTGTGTGTAACGGTTAAAGATCTCACCTTCGGTAGTGGAGGTGGGATTCTTAACTGTTGCGCACACACACTGAGCTGATCAGAGAAGATAAATCTGGCTAAAGATGCCTAATAAGGCAGAAACAAATTCAAAATTCCCTGTACAAACTTAAAGGTAGGTCAGGAATACAAAAACATACAAGCCACCGTATGATTGTATTGTGAGCAGTTCTCCAATAGATGTGTGCCAAATCAAACATTTGCGCATTTGCACTAGAGATTGTGTGAAACTTGATCATTTGACGGAAACAGGCATGATTGTGCTATTTACTGTGAAATTGTAAACATAAGGCTAATAAGCATGTTGTCGACTTTACTGGTCTTTTATTTCTGAACCTTAGTGAAGCTTTCAGCACATTCCGTTGGTGTTTGCGGGCATAACATTCCACTGTGAATACTGTTTGTTTTTGTATTCCTGACCTACCTTTAAAGTTTGTACAGGGAATTTTGAATCACCCTGTATAACAAAATAGAGAATACAAATTCATTTATTATTTTCCTAACAGCCTTTCATATCTGTTATTTATTCGGTTCCACTGGCTTTGTTTTCTTGTTTACAACAAGCTTCCCTAATGAATTAAACTGTACTACACATTTCATCTTTCCAGATGTTTCTGCCAGGAGCTTTTCAGGTGTAGTATCTAAATCTATTGACTTCTCTTCCTCAATAATTTTATTTTCAGTAGGAAGTTTTAATTCATTCTCATTTTGTTTTACTTCTAAAGTTTCCTGATTCTCATCATCAGATATTTCTATAATATCATCTGGTTCTCTGTTTTTCATGGAGCTTTCACCAATAATTTCAATGGATGAATCACTCAATGAGTCACTGCTTACATCTACATGATTGATTCTCTCAAAAATATTTCTTTGTGTTGTACAGCATATGTTATTTTCGATAGCACATTTGCTACCTCCTGTCTTAACATGGTCTGTATTATGTTGAGAAGTGTGTGCTCTTTCATCAATATCACTGTTTGGTTTTGTGTCAGGAGTATCTTCGCTTTGTTCTGATGCCTCTGATGGCGTTTCATCCTCTGATGAATTTTCATTCTCTGCAGATGATTCTCCTTCAATTCCATTCTCAAGACTTTCAGAGTTATTATAAGATGAGGCATGAGTTTCTTGGGAATGAACTGGTGTTACATCATCACCCTGTTGAGGAGAAAATATCAGCTTCCATTCTGGGGATCCATTTTTCATCCCAGTAGCTTCTTCACTATCTTTCTGGCTGTCATTTGTAGCAGATGATGAAACTGTCTTGCATTTTTTTGGCACAGAAGGACAGGAATCGTCAAATTCTAAATCTGAGTCAGTGTCAAAGCTTTCTATAGAGAGAAAAAAAAAAAAAAGTTGGAAAATTAAAAATCAACCACCATGATGAATAATCAGGTTTTTAATTTAGCCTAGAAATAAAATAATAATTTTGATTTGAACAAAATAAAAAATTAATTTTTTTATTAAATAAATTATAAATCACTCCATGCAGATTAAAACTTTGTGCAATAAGTCCTCAATTAAACAATTAAAATTAATTTAGTGTTAATGCTCAACAAATAAACTAGCAAATGCTTGACACTCTAAGAAGACAGCAATATAAAGTTAAGCTAGTAGAATTCATGGGCACTTTTCATTTTTGCATTTAAGTTTGGGAAAATCACAAAGAAAGGTAGGGAGATAGGTATTGCCTATCTGAGCTTCTGTTGGCTCATGGGAGCACTAAAGATATAGGCTTCAGTAACTATTGGGACTAATTGAGATTAGGTAGTCAGTCTAATGCTCACCAGGCTTTGTTACCAGGAAAGAATTTCACACTAATTTTTACAGAGGATTGGATGAACCAACCTCCCCCCCCCCCAAAAAAAAATACCCAACCTTTGTTGGGAATAGAACCCAGCATTTTCATCTGTTGTTCAATACCCATACCACTTAACAGGTGATCACACACACACAAGAGAGGGGATCTCTTAAATTTTACCAGTGTCCATGTAATTACTTAATTCTGTTAGACTACAATGTTGAAAACTGAAAGCAATGCACTGTTGAAAATTAAATATACAAAGGAATTGTTATGACAAAGGACTTGGAGTGAATCCAACAATACTGTACATATTAAAAAAAATGTCTGCATTAACAATTTACTCATGAACTAAAAAAAAAAAAAAAAGTGAACATAAATTAATCATAATTTCTTCATATATAAATAAATAATCTTCATATGAACTTTAATATCCCATAATATTTCGTTCTTTTTAGATCAAAAGAACTTCATCACATGGCTAGGGATAGGTTTAGTCCTATGAATTCATTACAAAATGATAAGAGTGGTATATGATACATTATTATGGTTGTTATCAATTCATAGTTATATAACAAAGAAAATCTTAAAATAATAGATGAATAGTGATACATTCTTAACAAAATAATGTAATACTATACAATCATTACAGAAATTATTACTGAGCAAATTATAAGAATTTCTTTACATTTTTAATGCTGTTTTTGAATTTATTAAATGTATAACTGCTAACTTTTAAAAATTCTTCTTTATTCATACATGGAAAAATGTTGATTATGCAAGATTCAATCATAAATCTGTCTACTTCTTCATTAATTTGAAACAAAATGTTCACTATGGGGTCAGGGTTATGTTGTTGTTCTTGGCAGTGGTCTGCCCAGTCTGATATACCTTTTTCCTCTTTTTCAAAAGCTTTTGTGTGCTCAATTACTCTTTCTTTTAATGTATGGCCTGTGCTACCAAAATACACTGAACCGCAATCCCTACATTTTAATTTATAAATGACACACATAGTGTTCATGAAATTGTGGTTAATTTCTTTTTCTATATTATTTTTCTTTATCAATTGGTTGTTTAAAATTCTTCATTCAGTGCAATAGATTCTCACTTACCATTCCAAGAACCCTCAAAACCAGAGATGGGCAAAAACGTCGATCACAGTCCACCGGTGGACCGCATCCGCATTTTGGAGTGACCATATGTGAGATTTCAAAAGTCTCAAGATGTTTTGTTATTTTTTTTCTTTTCTTAGTCATTGATTTGGAGATTCCGATTTATGGAGCAAAAGTTCTCCCAGGGCCTGCACTATACACCCAGAAATCAAGGCTGCCGTTTTTTTTTTTTTTTTCAAGTCTTAAGGTGAATGTGCCACTTGGAGTATATTTGAGGTAGCCCTTACCTTACAAAAGTCTGCCCTCCCCTGCTCAAAACCTATCCATTTTCTCTTATAACACTCTAGATGCAAACTTCTCTTTTCAGTTAAGATTAAGTAAGTAATATAAAATTGTTGTCGTTGCTATTAAAAAAAAGTTTAGTCGCTTTTTTTTTTTTTTCTGAATCATTTGAATTTGTGTCATTGTTGTTGATTTTCAACAATGATTATCATCATTGTTGTAGATATTAAACAATGAAGATAAATCATTTCAAAACCCTTCATTAATTATACTTCAAATACAATGAAATTATCTTAACTTAAAATACAAATGAGCTATTGTTTATGAGGATTTAATAATATAAAAGTTTAAATGTTTTCGCAATTAAGTTTGAAAAACATTAAAATTTAAGAGGTTTTTCTTAAAATGACTTATAAAACTTCAATATAAAATTTCTATCAACCAAGTTCAATACGTCAGCTGTTTTCCTCTCAGAAATATCTGGCCTTGCAGTAAATACTGGTTTTAACCAACCACTGGCATTTTTTTTCTTCCTTCTTCTTCTTCTTGACAATGGCTTCTTTGAACTCAGCTTGTATTTCTGAAGTTTAGCAATTGCTTTTCAACTTTCACAGCTTCATTCTCTATATTAACTGTAATAGTGGTACCCATTTCAGGAGTCACTTTTTTCAGATCGTAAAAGTCTTCAAAGCATAATTCATAAACATGGAATGATTCCTCTTTTTTTTTTTCTTTGCTGTACAAATCACTGAAACAAAGGCTTCTGAAGTGTACTTAGGGCCACTTTTTAACCGTTTTTTTGCTTATCTCTCAATCAAGGAGTGTATCGAGCCCCCTTCGTTTTGTGTGTGATTTTTTTTTTAAGTATCTCTGTGTGACTGTTTTCATATTAAGTTGGTGCATTGCATATAAGTAAAAGAAAATCATAAATTTAATTTTCTGTTGGCCTATGCTATTATCGGAATAGAAAATGACATTGATCATCCTTGACAGCTTTCTCATCCAAATTTGGAGTACTCAGATTTCCAACTCATTAACACCTCACTGGCCATGTGATTCATTCCATACCTAACATTCAGATGTAAATCGTATAGGGGAGCGAAGGGCATCGCTCATTCAGAGGGCGATGGTGCTCAGTAGCTTATTTTAATACCTGGGCAAATCTATAGTGAGATGATAGTTCTCACACTTAGCAGTCACTCTGAAAACCACTTAGTAAAAAGTTGGCTGCTCTAGTGTGACTGTGAAAAAGTTTAGATAATAAAATTGAATCTCTGCTCATCTAATGTAGGAAGTTTCCATTCTTCTTTCAAGGTATGCGATAATATTCTTTGAGATTTGTGGTTGGCTGTGTTATAATATTAATAGTCATACATTTTGCTTGGATTACAAGGGATTGTTCTTAACAGTTAATCATGTGATAGCAGCATCACAATTATTTGTAGTCAAGATGGCACAGTCGGTCTATGGTGCTCGGGTCAAGCGGCATCACCCTGCGCCTGAGTATCATTGTCTGAAATAAAATAAATATTAATTTTAAATTTTGTTTCATAGTTGTAGGTGTTAATAAGGAGTCTATTCCACCCCAGTCATCACACCAGTTGAAGCCTCTGGACCTGACTTTCTTTGGACCTCTCAAGACTGCTTTGCGTAGGGAATGTGATCTATTCATGAAAACCTATGGAGCTGAAAAAATCACACCTTACGACCTAGCTGCTTTGTTCAATAAGGCTAGGATATCAATTTTAGAGAAATCTGCAAAAGGATTCGAGAAGACTGGAATATGGCCCTTGGACCCAAACACCATTTTATTTATGCGAAGAAGATTTTATGGCTTCTGAAAATCTGCGTTCACACAACACAGAAGAAGAACCTGCACCACTGAACCCTATCCCTATTCCCAGAGTTCCAGTGAATCCCACCGCTAAAACTCCTAGAACACAACCAATAATTTCTGTGAATAGGAGTCCAAAGGGTTGTTCATATGCTGGGATAGACCCAAGACCTCAGATATCCACGCCTTCAACCTGCTCCCCGGTTACCATTGCTGAAATATCCCAATACCTTCTCACTTATGCCAAAACAAGAGAAACCAGAGGGCCAGTTTGAGAAAACTGCAGTCGGACATATTAACAGCCACCCCTAACAAAAAGAAACTGGAGGAATCTGAAAGCAGCAAAAACAACAAGCATATGAAGTCCACTAAACCCAATCAGAACAAACAACAAGGAAAGACAACACTACCCAGAAAAGCATTGTTGGAGCTCATCGGATATGAACAAACTGTGGGATGACTCAGATGACTCTGCAGTCATGAACTATATGGAGAACAACAGGAGAGACCCACTGTGCTCTGTACGTAGGGAGTTTGGGAGAGACAATGAACTATGGTTTCGTTGTGTAATGTGTTCTCTATGAGGCCTGCAGCGGGAAAAACACCCCAGACGATTACATGTGTGACTATTACTCGAAATAAGCGTTTCTTGTAGTTTTCCGAGCCTAGTGAAGCAGTTATTCAAGCAGAATAAGGTTGAGCGCAATTGCCCTACTACAGTGGGCAATGACACTCAGTGTAGTGCTATACGTTTTCGTTTGTCATTACCATGTTTTTTAAGTTAAAGGTTCTACTTCATTGTGCATAGGTGTATAAATGTATGGAATTGACGTTTCTGTATGCATTAAACCATTTAATGAAAATAGTTAGTTTCTTTTTATAAAAACTTGTTAGTTGAGTGCCAATCCCCTTCCTTCCCCTAAGTTGAAAACATTTAACTTTGATTTGTAATAAAATATGGAAACGTCTGCTTTTGGCAACTGCATTACATCTTTAAAATCAGACAGCTACAATTGCATCAGAATTTTCTTTTCTTTTTCCCTTAGTTCTCAATATTTTTTTTTTAAAAAAACTAAGTACTGATCATATCTGTCTTTCAACTGTGCTTTTTCTTCAGCCTCTGTATAATCATAAGCAGTGCAGATATCACTTCGTTGAAAAAAAAAAAAAATGAAATGATAAATTCTTGGGTGAAAATTCAATAATAGTTCAAAATGGAACATTTTTCACTTTACACTCAACCACACATTCTTTATGAACATCAGAAATCGACTTACTTCCATCAGTGAAGTGTTTTGAAGTATTTGAACATATATAATTGCTCTAATCTTCAGATTTCGAAGGATATGCTATTTGATGTCTTCCTTGACACTATCATCCAATGTTTTCTGCCTTCTTCCAGTAGAACATTAGAAATCTTACTTTGTTTCTGTAACAAGTACAAATAAGGTTGTCGTTGATATCTAAAGAGTGCTTGAAAAAGAATTTGAACACTTGGACTTGCTTATCCTGTAGATGAAAAAAAAAAAAAAAAAAAACCCTGCATTATTATTTCGTGAATGTGCCTATATTTGGGCTGAACAGACTACATGCCATTTGAAGTATGTTGTCTTAGACAACATCACCTATCTCCCAAAAAAGCAAAGAGCTTTCTTGTTTCTTCCTCACTGAATTTGTTGATCATTTTAGCTTAAAAGTTCATCTTCCTCTCATTCCTCATCTTCTTACTCCTTCCTTGTGATTTGTTTGCCTTCCCGCAATTTCTCAACTTCTTAAGGACATTCTTCTTCCATTTGTCTTCATTCCTTTTGAATTTTATATCATTCTTCAGCTGATTTGTCAAAATGAAAATTCCCAGTTGAATTGGGAAAGATATGCTGAATGAACTGTCACCATTTGAATGGGCAGTATTAGTCAAATTTGAAGCAAATATAGGGGTTTGGTTAACATTATCAGCATCAGAATTTTCAATTGATGGAAAAAAAAAAAAAAGAAGTAAAAGTTAGAGCACGGATCTGTCAATTCTAACATTCGGAAACTGACTTCAAAGGTTTTCATAAAAGTGAAGCTTTTGATTGAGAAATATAATTTCTTTTATATATTCCATGATCAATTATTCATCTTTAACTTCTTAGGAACTATTTCATCAAAATAAAAGTTCACATTCTTCTAACATAAAGTTGTCTCTCTCCAATCTTTACAATGGTTTTATGTTCACGTCAAGCAACAGACCATTTCTTTGTAAGTTTGATCAGTACCATTCAAACTTGGTTCATCTAATTATCTAAGAATGTTGTCCAATCATCCTTCATCACCGTCATAAAATTCTTTCACTTTTTTTCTCTTTTAACTGTAATTAAATCAATATTAAAAGATGGAAGACTATTTTCTGATGCTATTTGAAGCTTAGTTTGAGGTAGTGATTAATCAAACAATTCATAAAAAAACTTTAAAAAATTCATAAGTGCCTCCCTGATTCATAATTGACGAATACAAGGCCTTAAGTCCCATCAAAGTAAATTTTTAAATGCCTTATTAAAAAATTGATCCTATAACATATTCAATGGCCCTTATGTTTTGAATTAATACAGAATGTTAAGCTTGGCAATAACGTCCTAAATCCTTAAATATGTAAGTAAAATATGTACTTTTAAAAATAAAAATGTTTATGAAAAATAGCCCAATTACAGTGTTTTATAATAAATTCAGGATTAACAAAACCACCACTAACCTATCATTCGAATGCGTTTTCCATTTAATACATTTTTTGAAGGAACAGTTTCTGAATTACCATTTGAAGTTTCCTTTAATCTCTGCAAAACCTAAATGCAACAATTTTTAGAAAGATAAATAAAGGAAAGACCCAAAACAACACTGAAAAATATTAGAAGTTGACAAGTAAATGTCAGAATCAATAATTTTCTATTAAAAAAACTGATCTGAATATATGAGGGGGCTAAAATCAAATGCAGCTAAATCCATGTTTTAAAATTTTAAACAAATAAAAAAAAAACGTTTATTTTTTTTTTTTAAGATGATAACATTGTATGAAGAAAGCATCACAATACGTAGAGTAGCAATTAGAAGTCAATGCATAGCACACTGAACACCTATAATGAAGGATTATTATTTTATTGAATAATTAAAATGTATTTAGCTACTTTTGATACCAAATGACTAAATTTATGTGACTTTGTTTCTAACACAAATGGATATAGCCGACTTCGTTTCCAGCAACTAAGCGATGACGTCACTCTGACTAGTGATGTGCCTAGCCTATGTATCTAATAGATTAACATCGAGGATGCAAGAATGTTAATAATTCTGTAGAAACAATTGGACTACTAAAAAAACAAAATTTATACCGCCATCTGGACTTTTTGGAAATGGGGCTCTGTGATTGGCCGGCAGCGATTTTAGCTGTGCTCGTTCCAACACCAGTGGATATAGCTGTCTTCGATAATAATCATGTTTTTTAAAGTGGATTTTCATAGGAAGTTATCTGCATTTGATGCTAAATGATTTCATAACCGGATTCGACTTTGTTCAAAGAATATATTGGCATTCATAACTCGGAAACCGATTTACAATGGATTTAGCTGACTTCGATTCTACACACCTCATATCTGTTATGATATGGCTTGCATTTATCAGAACCAATTAAATTTTAGACAGTTCCAGAGATTTTAAACAAATCAACTGGACAAAACAAGCAAAAGTTACATACAACTGCATATAGCTGTTTGTGTGTTAATAATAATAATAATATTAATAATAATAATAATAATAATAAAGTTGGCAATATGTGCTTTGGTCCTTGACCCAACATATTGTCTTCGCTGGGGAAACCCATGGTTTGAAACTTTTTCGATATAATAATAATAATAATACTTCAAAGAAAATAATACAAACCGCACAATAACTAAACAAAAAAAAAAAATCACTGAGCTTATTTTGGATATTTTGTGGGGAATCGGATACGGTAAC
>JAFIDM010109671.1:17789-43720 GCA_023159025.1 Thereuonema tuberculata | reverse complement strand
TGAGACATCGATGTGAGGTCTGTATTCAAGCAGGAGGTGGTCATTTTGAACATCTTCTGTAATGGCAACGACCGGCGGAACGAAAAACGTTCCGGTGATTTTCAATGTTGTGAAGGCCATAACTCGGAAATGAAGCATTTCCGGACATATGTTGTAATGAACTATTTTGATTGTCTACATGTGGGAAATACATACCTGAAATTATGCCGTGTATTTTTGAAACACCCTGTATATTTACTTGAAATTTCATTGATAAATTGATTTTGACAGAAAACTGAAATTCAAAATAACATTATTATTAAAATAGCGTTTTAAAATAACATCTAGATAGAAATAATTTTGTAAATGTGTAAGGAACGATCAGTTGCTATTTCAAGAAAAGTATTCATTAACAATTTCTTTAATATTTAAACTTTTTAAGAGTCTGTTTATGATATTAACCTTAATGACAGATATTTTCAATAACAGATTTTATAAGAGTCGAAAATCCATTTAATCAATTTGAAGAAAGAAAACAGATTTTACTTGCAATAAAACTCCACACTTTTCTTGTATTTCATATATGCTTCATCTATGTCCAACTCTCTGCATTTGATGTAGCTACCAATCACACTTTGATTCCTGAGAAATCCACAAGAACCCCTTATGTTTAAGTTCTTTATTAGATTTAAAAAATCGCTAGCTAGATCCTGAGCTGAAAAATAATATAAAATTTATTATTCTAGCATTTGAATTGAAAGATTTTTTTAATTGTGCAGGATCTTAGGATTCTGTCCTATGTTTTTTTTTAAATAAAAAACTTAAGTTTAGATGCAATGTTAATGATCCCTGTAAAGTCGTATATGTTCACCGTTCTGAATAAATGAAATAGTACACTTAACGCCAATACCAGAGAACTTGGTAATCTATTAAATAAAAGTTAATAAAGAATTTATATGAATTTTTGCCAGAATTGGTGACTATCTGTCTTCACTAACACTTAACCCAAGAAACTGAGCTTCACCTAAAAAAAAGGCTAACTTCAATGGTATGGAGGCTGTATTTTTGATCCTCAAATCTCATGTCCTACACCAACAAGTTGCTGTAATTCACAAAGATTATTTCAGAAGTGTAAGCTATGCTAATTACAATTTTAAATTAACTGAATATTCAATTATTTTGTTTCACTAATAGCATTTAAAATCCTTACAGGAACGATCTTCTAATTTTTTTCAGAAAACTATTCTGGGTTTTCTAATTCAAAATTCTTTTTTTAGGACCTTATTCATTATTGAGAACCATTTTGCATCTCATTATTGCGAAACTACAAACCGAACACAGTTTAAAATTTAATTTTTTTAAAAGCTAAATAATATTAAAAACAACGATGAAATGTTCCTCTTACCAAAATAACCTCCGAAACATCCTAAAATTGCCACAAGGAAAAGAAATTGATTCATCTTTCGTCCAAAATTATAACAGCAAATTAGGAACACTGAAAACGAAAATCCGATCATTAATTAAACTTTATCATTTTATGTAATGTTTAAAATTACTCTTGAATTTCCTATTTTAAGTCTCTCAAACCTTACTTTTATTTAATTGCTTGTTCGATTCACTTTTAATTCATTCAAATTCCAGAAATGTCGCCAATTTGATTTTCACTAATTTCCAAGAATACATAAGAATTCCTTTATTTAGAAATACGTATTTAACACATTTCACTTCCCCTTTTTATTTGAACTTCAGTTGAAGTTAATACTGCAAAAACAAACAGAGCCCACGATGAATTTTGAGCTGTAATTATTTCCATAACAAACGGAAATCTTTTTAAACTTTTGTAGAATACTGGATACAAATGAAATATTATTCTGTTTCACAAAAAAATGAGTTAAATTAAGCCCTCTTGATCGGGTAGCAAGGGTTATAGTTTTGCAAATGATACCATTGAAATGTTCCATTTGCGCATTACCCCGTGAGTTATATGTGGTACGACTAGCTGCAATTCCAAGGGAATGTAAAAAGTTCTTGATTTCTTCTGATATAAAAGATGCAGCACGGTCTCAATATATTTACATTGGAATTCCAAATGCAATGATATAATTTCTTTATGACAGTTGGAGAAAACATATCCCTGGAAGGTAATGCAAACAGAAATCGAGAAAATTCATCAATAACCATGAGTAAATAGCGGTTGGCTCATACTGAAGGTAGTGGCCCCATAAATGTTTAAACGTTCAAAAGGAGAAGTATCTTTAATAAGCTTTCAACTAAATTTGGTAAAACGAGGTTTTAATCCACAGCAGATGTGACAATCATTAATTACTTTCCTGATTAATAAAGAAAGGCAAATTTTTACAATGAATATAATGATTTGACCCAGTAACAACCGGCATAGGGCAGTGTGTAGTGATTTTAAAGATATGTTGTTGGAGGTCGATGAACAGATTCTCGAGAGAGCGTCCGCTGCAGCGTTGTCTTTGCCTGGTCTATCAGTGATATCATAATAGTATTCTGAGAACTCTAAATGCTATCTTAAAATTTTTTCATTCTTAATTTTATTCTTGACTTTGGCATTGAACATAAAGGATAACTGCTGATCAGTAATTAATTTGAAATAATGACCAAGCAAAAAGTGTCTCATCTTCTCACTGATTCTATAATCACACATGCCTCCTTTTCTATATCAGAATGATTTTTCTAGATATTACACAGTGTCCTTGAAAAAAAGCAACTGGACGACCTTGTTAGTAAGTGTTTCACCTTTAGCATTCTCAGATGGATCCGTATCTACCGAGAAAGTCAAAGAATCGTCGATACATTTAACAGCAGATTGGCTATAATTTGCCAATGAAGGCATTTAAAACGTATTCATTTAGTGGAAAAGGAACGCATTGTGTTAGAGGCTTCATACGTTCAGAAAACCGTGGAACCCATTTTCAATAATGAGCAAACATTCCTAGCACACATTTTAATGCGTTCGAATCAGCTGGAATGAGATATTAAAGCAAAGGTTCAAGTCGTGATAGATCTGGTTTTCAACAATATAATTTAAAGTTTCATGCAAGTGACTGAAAGCTTGGTTTTTTTTCTTTATTGAACTTAAAGTTCTACTTACAAACAACTCTGAGGAACCTATCTAAATTGTGATCATGTTCAGCTTAGTCTTTTCCACAAACGGTGACATCATCCAGATAAGAGTAGATTCCTTGTAATCGTTCAACCTCTATAATCCGGTCAATAACCCGTTGAAATTCCGATAAACCATTTGTAAATTCAAACGGAATCCTCTTAAACTGAGACAGTTTACCATTTGCTTCAAACGCAGTATAAAGTTTGTCCTCATCTCGAATTGGGATCCAGTGATTTGCGGAGTGTAAAACAATTCAACTAAAGACCCAGCGACCTTGTTTACTAGTTCTTCTATTCTAGGCTGAGGATAAGCTTTAAGGTATTTATATTTGTTAGTAGTCTGAGAATAATGTATTCACATCCCTTTCTTGCGGTTTTCAGCTGAAACGATAATTAATAGTTGAGCTCTCCAAGTGAAGAACTAACTTCAATAATACTTTCCACTAACGATTTGTGTATTTCAGAGTCAATAAACACCCGATTGTCAGATGAAAAATGATGAGATTTTATTGTAATAGGTTTAATGTCCGGAGATAAATGTTGAAAAAGAGCAGCTTCTGGCACCATAGCAGCAGATAAATTACAAACGTGAATTTATGGCGTTGGACAACCAAAATTTATAATGACAGCTTTCTGTTGTTTTAAAACATCCTGGCCTGTTATAAGATCCGCACATGCATATGAAAAAACTCAAATCTTCGTATCATTATAAATATTACCAAACATTGTAAGAACCAAACGACAACTACTCATTATTTTACATGAAAAAGCTCTAGAAGCCATTGTAATGTTATGTTGTGGTTCCAATGTTACTTTGATTGCATGAGCGAATCATTCAATAATAAAACTGAAGAACTACCACTATCGTTTATTGCTGTTGCGGGATGATTATTTACTGCTAAATGTATAATAGATTTCTACAAGCATTTTGGGCTCATAGGTGCAATCAATGAATTGATATTCACAGGATTATCTCTAACAGACTCTGAATTTGAACTTGCAGTAGTGTGTTTAGGATTCGTCGACCGACAAACAACAGAGGAATGTCCCATTCTAATACACTTTCTGCAAGTAGCTTATAGAACTAAACTTCGAGGATGTCGAGACCATCCAAAAAAATAACACTTACTCACTACTGCTGATTTTCTAGAGTTTGTCTCTTTCATTGCTGGTGACTTTAGTTCAGGAACCGCATTGAGACCTGATGGTTAAGAGATCATATTAAATGAGTTAGAATGAATAACAGCCATTTCCAGCGTCTTTCTACAGAGCTTGTTCTATAGTTTTATCAAGGGTTAGAGTAACATTTTCAAGAAGTCGTAAGCGTATCTTGTTATCACTTATTCCACTTATCAATGAGGCTCTGATATAATCATTTCTGTTTTGTTCAGTTGTAACTGCTTAAAAATTACAGTCCTTACTTAAGTTTCAGCTCCCATAAGTATTGATCACCTGATTCGTTAGATATCTGATAACGAGAGCCTAATCTATGCCTTGCCTAAATCTCAATCTTAGGATTATTATACAAATTTTTTAAAATTTCCATAGCATCAGAGTAGTTACATATCTCACTTAAGTATGAATAGATGGAAGAAGCAACATGGGTAACTAATAGATTAAGCTGTACGTCATCCCTTCCTTCACTCTACCTTCACTTCCGTCACAAATTTCTCGAACGTTTTAACCAATGGATCCATTCCGTTGCTGAATAAGTAGAACTGGGATCTACTTCTAATCTATCTGGACGCAAAAGTCGTTCCATAAAAGTTTTGTATTTTGTTAGTAAAATTAAGATACATAAAACTAGTCTTTACGTTAATAAAACTTACAGTATGTCTTTCAAATTCAGTTGCTAAGCAATCTGATTCGGTAACAATTATAGCAGACACCAATAGCAATATTATTATTACAAAGATAAACAAATACTTAATCACACACTGCTGATATGGCAGTATTTAATTCTAAGTAACGTTAATGACATACAGTATTTCAATACGAACCAAAATAAGTTTCAATAAAGCAAGGTAATAAGAAATCGAAACAACTCAACAGCAACAATCCCAATCAATATAGTAGGAACTAATCGTTTTGATGCAGGACTGAAACGTTTTAGTTGAATTCTTTTATTATTTTGAAGCATCTCCTAAAATATTTATAAATTATTTTATTGTTAATACAGTATTACCTATAAAAAAATATTGTAAATATTTACTTGCATTTCAAAGAGATAAATTATTTCGCGGAGTACATGATTTTCCAGAACCGGTATCAATATTATTATACAACATGTTGTAGGAAAGTTCTTCAACTTAAAAAATTCGTTTTGAATTAAATCAAGTATTCTTTAGTTAAGAGTAAATTTGCGAAATGCTCTGAGATTTTTCTATAATCTTTCAACAACGATTCCAATCTTTCAACTAAGTTGCACAAATAAGTTTTTAAAAACAAAAACACCCTTAAGGAATAGTAAGAAATTGAAGATCGCATTTTCTTGATCCAAGTATTTTAATGTTAAAACAGTTTTTCCGAAAATACAGCTATAGAACTCGAAAGAATGAATATTTCCACAATCAAAAAGACCCCCTAGCAACATTAAAGAACCGCACTTACAAATTGTTTAAACAACTAAAGTGATTCACTGTTTTAATATCAGAATGATAACTGAAGCTAAATTTATAGTTTCAATATGAATGTCTATTTCAGAGAAACAATAAAATGCTTCAGGTCAAGAAAACATTTTGTTTGATAAAATTTTTTACTTCCCAGTGAAAGGATGATTACAGGTTTCGATAGTTTCAATTTTTTATTATTTTAGATTTTTAAATTAGAAACTTCGTAATAATGTACTTTATAGCACCCTCGCTAATTAAAGATACTTTTTAAAACTGCTTTCGAGTGATTTGATTCCAAAATTAGGCTTAATGACAAATACGAACTCAAACTTTCCTGATTATTTTGAAGTCATTTTCAAAAATTAATGGAAACTGCCTACTTTCATTGTTCGAAATTTAATCAATTTCCTAAAATCTTCAGGAACTAGAAGATTATCATCATAATGTTTCACTGCAAGAAGCAATTTTACTATGTCTGAAATAATAAATAATTAAGAAATAGTGAAATTACTTACTTTAATTTAACGAAAATAATTGTTATTTAATGAAAGTTACATGTAATGATCCTGTAGTTTTTGGCAGATAATCTTTCTTCTGAAGAAATCTTTCCAATTTTAGCCGATTAGTAAGCATATATTTGAATTTACAGACAATTAATACTTACACACTTCCAAGAAACTGAATTTTCTAATATTGGTGAGCGGAAATAACCTCTTTGAGAATGGATGTAATTTTCGGAAATGCAACTAGAAGTTAAAAATAGCAAGAAATCTGAAAGAAATTCTTCAGAAACTTTTCGAATATTACCTTCTCCCAGCAACGTGAAACGTGATAATCATTGACATTAGTTAGCATTGATTTATTCTTTACCTAATAATCCATAATAATAATAATTAACTCCACATGCAAAGGCACTGTTTCTGTTCCTTTACATGATGCCTACAAAAAAAAAGCGTATATTCGTTAAAAATAGTTATTTCCTTTGCAAATTTATTTCATTAACAAAGTTTTATTTATTATTTTAATTCACTTAAAATTTGATTTATTTTACGTTGTTTTAATTTGTAAACTAAAATACAACGGAAATACATTTTTTTTAACGAGGATACTTTTTTTGTCAACATGATGTGAAACAATCGGAACAATATCATTGCAACTGGGATAAATCTTTATTAATACGGATTATTGATCAAATTATAAATTAATACTAATAAAAGCCAATAACTTCATCATCACATTCAAGTGAATGCTGCTGGTAGCAGGAAGGATTCGAAAAATATTCTGAAGAATTGAAGAAAATTCTTCAGAAAATTTTTTCGAATCCTTCCTGCTACTAGCAGCATTCACTTGAAATGTGATGATGAAGTTATTGGTTTTTATTAGTATTAATTTATAATTTGATCAATAATTCGTAATAATAAAGATTTTTCTTATAATTTTTAAATTAAAGTAACAATTTCTAAATTTACATTCATTTCTCGAAGAGGTAAATTTCGCTCAACAATATTAGAAAATCTAGTGTCTTTGAATACTGTAAGTTTAAATTGTCTGTAAATTCGAATATATCCTGGCTTAAGCTAAAATTGGGCTGTGACGTTCAGTTCGATTCATATTTTGCGGAAATCATGTGGCGGAGAAAATACAACAATAAACATAAGGAAATGTTCTAAATATTCATCAATGGAATAATTCAAATACCGGGTGGACATAAAATAACGTGAGGTGTTCAGAGCCCTCAAGCGAGAATGTATTGGACGAATCGTAACAACATTCGGTGAACATACAGAGTGAAAGATGCGATTTCGATTTCTAAATTTCTAAAAAAAAAAATTACTACCAAAAGTCGCCAACAGGGGAAAATGTGGAGCGGCAAAGATTACAGTACGTATGAGTAATGAATGAGTAATTGGGAAATGACACAGCACACATCAAGTTTCATAACAATATAGACAACGTTTATTGGTAAGTACAAATAAGTTTCCATATGAACAACATTGTGATGTTGCACGAGCTGCATGCGGTGCACGACATGCTTCGCGGCGGCCGCAATATATCGGAATGGATCTGTCGCACCTGTAAAATAATTCTATCTATCAACGTAGGGATATCGGGGAGAGGTTCTTGATATTCAATGCTTTTAAGAAATCCCCACAGCTAAAAGTCACAAGGATTGAGAGCAGGCGACCCCGGTGGTCATACTGTCGGAAATGCACGACTAATGATTCTAATATCAGAGAAATGTTGCCACAACCCACGCTGTTCCTGCCATCCGATCTGGGATTGTGCACCATCCTGAATGAAGATGGTCAAATCGAGACATCCTCTTTACTGCAGTGGTGAAAATACAAAGTTCTTTCGCATATTGCAATACCGTGCAGCATTAATGGAATAGCTCACTGGTCAACTTCGATGCGTTTCCTCGTAAAAAAATAAGGCCAATGATAAACCATGACGTAAAGCCGAACCACACTGTGACTTTCAGCGAATGGATAGACATATGCAGACTAATGTGTGGATTAGTCACAGCTCAAAAGCGGCAGTGGTGTGGATTAATATCACCGTTGAAATGACTCACAGAAGAACACAATGACTTTTTCTGATTTGCATAACTGAAGAAAATAATCACAGGAAATCTCTGTACATAATAACGTTAGCACATACTTGTAAGCGATAGTGAAATAAAAAAAAGAAAAAATCGTAACCATTTTACTCGTGTAGTAATTCCAAAGCATATACTAGATATTGTGAAGATATCCTGGATTTCATTCACTGCAAATGTCACAGGCTGTTCTTCAGGATCACTTCGATCATCAGTTAGTTCGAAGTCTGTCAGAATCTGATGTTTTATAAACTGCATTATAGTCTTCATAACTGAGTCAGAAATTGGGCCAATTGTCTGAACAAAGCACGATTCGTTTCCGTAAATTTAGTCAATTTTCGAAGCAAGTGATCATAACGAGACATTTTGGCAGTCTGATGTTTCTTTAAATTTCTTGGTTCCAATTGTTCGATGTCCTTCATAAGTGCTTCATCGAAGATAAAAAGTTCTTTTATTTGCTTTATCAATGATCACACAATAAACATCTCAATAAATCAAATTTCTTGAATAGTGAAGTGTCAATTATTTTGTGTCGCCTCATCAGCAGCTAATTCTCATGCTCTTTTCTTTGTAATTGGGCTTCAATGATAAAGTAGGTTCAATTTCGATATGGATTTCCTTCTTAGATGAATGTTTATTCAAATCAGCAACAAAATCAGTGGCGATATTCTGCAGTACTTCAAAGTTGTCTCGTTTTGCACGGAATTGCCTATACAAGGTGTTTATCATTTGGTTTGCTGCTAGGTAACTGAGACAACTTGTTTGGAGATACTTAAAGGCAGGAATAGAAACATTGAATAAATCACGGTAAACGAAGGCCATCATGATGTTGTCAAACTTACACGAGTTTTCCGAGGAACGTCTTTGCTGTAAATTTCACATCAGATGCAAAATCACTTGTATTTGCAATTGTGAAGAAGCAGAGTAAAGATCTTCTTGCAATCTTCCAATGGAACATTCATGTCATTGAAGACACTTTTCAATGCTCTGTGCTTGTTCCACCAACAAGTCAAATTCCTTGTGAATAAAGTTGGTTTTTTTTTCCTTATGTTTTTCCTATTTTCTTTTTCTTCCTTTCTTCTTCTTGGAGGAAGAAAGCCATATTTTTGAATAGAAGGAACTGAAAGGTGATCATTATATGCATAATAAGAAGTAGCGATGTAAATTGATTCTAGACATTTACGTTGAAAGTGTCCTTCACATTTGGCTAAAATTAAAGGATTTCTGAGATTGATTGTGTGTTGAGCATTCATGGAGTGTTCAACAGTGAGGTATTCTGTGTTTCTATTGTGCATTGCTCTACGGGTCTCTTCATGATAAAGGCATATATGACCATGTACAACACCTTTATCCCATGCTCAGGTTTTTGTTGATGATAAAAATCTTTCAATCGTATTAGATGCCGCTGAAGTAAATCTAATGTTGTAGGGTTTATATATTTTATTCAGTGTAGTGAATAATTTCGGATGAAATTCCAAAGAAATAAATGTTTGTTTTTCATTATTTATTTGATTGTCCAAGTTATTGTAATGGCGCTCACAAGCTACTTTTATAGTATTTTCGATAAAAAAGATCGGAAAGTTATTATTCATGAGTAGATTCCTAATCGTATTCATTTCATCATTGAGATTATTTAAGTTAGGAGACAGTTGAAATGCTCTTTTTGTCAGCATCATAATTAAATTTGTCTTAAAGGGTAAGGGAATGTAAGAGAATTAGTTCATGCTGAGGCCTGAGTGGGTTTTTTCCTGTATACTTTAGCATCAAATTTGCTATCAAGTTTTGTGATTAGGATGTCCAGATATGGAATGCAATCATTGTTTTCGTATTCAATATCAAATATGATTTCATCTTTAATTCGTATGAAGACATCGCGGATTCCTAGTATATGTCTGATTTAGCATAGCATAAAATATCATCAAAGTACCTTATGTATAGAGGAACCTTGATCTGGCCCACTTCAAGTTCGATAGGGCAGAGTCTTCAATGTAAAACATAATCCTATCAGCTAATATTGGTGCAGCAAAGTGTCTCATGAATAGTCGTATTGATTGTCTGTAAGTTTGTTTCTGAAACTTAAAAAATCGCATATCAAACAATGTAGAGAATTATGGTTTCAATTGAAGAAATTCTTCTTTTAATAAATAGTTGGAGTATTCTTATGAATAATGTAATCAATCGTAGAAAATGTAAGACTTTCTGATATTGATGTAAAGAGCACTTTTACATCCATTGAAAAGAGTTCCATATCCGGTTCCATGTTGAGGTTCTTGATTTTTTCTGTTGCTTGAGCGCTGTTTTTTATGTCGTACTGATTTCACATTGAGTTTTTTCATTTTATAATACAAATGATCTCCAATTGTTTCAAAAGCTGAGTTTTTGCAGTTGATAATTGGTCTCATTGGGTAGAGGCCGTTAGAATCTTTAGGTTTGTGAATTTTAGGTAATCCATTCAATGAAGGAATGGCTAATGAACTGTTTTTTAGATTGTCAGCCAGTTGTGAGGTAATTATTCCATCTTTGTGTAGTTTTCTCACAATTTTTCTATGGATGTATGGTAAACATTTTTCATTATTATAAAAACTGAAATGTCTTCTGTATTATTAATAAGGTGTTGCACAATTGGATTATAAGTCTCTTTTCTAATAATGACAGGATTATTATCTTTATCTCATTTTATAAACATTAAATCCGATTGTTGGCATATATGTTTTAAATCATGGATTTCAAGGGATGAAATCTCATTTATAGGCTTATGTTATTTAAGAATCGAGCTATATTGCCGATTTTTGTTCTTAGTGAATCTGATCGGGAATTTTTGAAATCACTGTCTCTATTGTAGCAATGGTTGTCTGCAATTTGAATTGGGTGGGTAGTTTGAATTTTAAACCTCTGCCTATGTTATGGGTCTCTGCCAATTTTAAATCTCTCTAAATATGGTGTTTTCAATAAAACCTCCATGTATCTAAACACCTGGAGAAATCACCAAAGATTAAAGAAAAACAGCCCTTTCAGTCAAGTCGTCTCTCAACACCTACCAAATAGCAATATTGAACGCCAATCATTACAATTTTGCTTGAATCCTGTAGAGGGACTCAATAAGGTTCACTTCCACTCAACCTTAAACCCACAAGTTAACAAAAAAGAATGTGTCTCTGAGCACCTCACGCAACTGACCCTGGAAAACTTGAGTCCTATACCTAATAATGCCATTAGAATCTATACTGTCGGTAGTAAAATCGAAGACCTTGCAGATAGCGGTGTTTTTATTGAGACCCCCTCGGGGCAAGTTGACTCTTCGTCGTCGTAATCCTAACTACCGTTCAATTTTCAGAAGTGAATTGATAGCAATTGATCTGGGACGAGGCTATTCTCTCCGATAAGGACTATGGTGATCTACGGATTTTATCTGATAGCCGCAGCTCTCTCCAACATCTTAAAAATTGATCACGTGTAGGTGATAAGACCAGTATCTCTATCTTGCTTACACTGAAATTGATTTCGTTAAATCACGAAGTCCATTTTCAATGGATTCCTTCCCATGTGGACGTAGCGGATAAACTAGCCAAGGAGGGATGCAAACAATCCATCCCATCCTGTTCCGCCTTGAGGAAAAAAATCAAGTGTTCTGGAAGAGTGGAGAAATCCACCAACCCATCATTGGTATATGGGTTTAAAACCGGGATTGACCTTGGACCTCCCGTGTGACAGAGGCTCTCGAACTGTACTTTCTGGATTTGCTAGCGGTCACCTTAAATGCCTCACTTTTAAGGAGGGCAGAAAGGTTTTCGCTAAATGCACCAAGTGGCATAACCTTCAGGTTTCACCAGAGCTTATTATGGATTGCACAGGCCTCTCCAGGGAGAATATCTATTGCAATCCTCTTCTTATCCTTGACTTTATTAGAATCAACGGGCCTATGGAACTCGTCTGACTTTGTCCGACACTGGAGGATAAATTACAACAACAAAAACTTGAGACTTTTTCATCTGTTGTAAATGTAAGCCAGTCGTTGTAACTTATTATCTTACATAACTTGTTAAAGGTTTATTTTGATAGTATTATTTGCTTGTGACATTTTTATTCCTTACTTGTTTTCTTATTTGTTTATTTTCTTGTTTTTATTCTGTAAATTTTAGTTAGCCTTCGTAAAAAGAATTTATTAATGTTGATTTGAACGACTACTTCATCATTATGTGCAGAAAACAGAAGTTAAGGAAATCGAGGCTTATCATGTGAAGCATGTCTTGCTCCAAGTCACTTTGGAGATCACCGTTGGATAGACAGTAAACACAAAACACATGGTGTTGTTTACAAACAGACGGTTTGCACAGCACCTGGTGGAGAAACCTCGAGTTAATAAGAAAAGAGAAAAGAGAAAAAAGAAAAAGAAAAAATGAAAGAAGGGGAATTAGGAAGAAGAAAAAAGAACACACAACCTTGACAACCTTGTCACGTGTTCATGAGGTGTTCGATGAGAGAGGACAATTAAAAGCGCGGTGCAATCAACTGGCCACCTCGATCGCCTGATCTCTCCCTCTATGATTTTTACATGTGGTGCAAATTGAAGGGTCAGATGTACTCCAATAATCATCACACACTGGAAGAGCTACAGCAGAACACTGGAAATGCTATTACTGCTATCCCTCAGGCAGAGCTGCTGTGTGTGTCTCACAGTTTGATAAATTAAGCACTGCGCTGCATCGATTTTAACGGTGGCCATTTCCAGCATCTTCTGTGATGTTCATTAGCAAGGGTCAGTCCTATTGTCAATATTTGAAATATATCTGTAAATTTTTCGAGCCAGTATTATTTTGCCCAGCCTGTATTTATATCTTATGCATATGCACTATTCATAAAAAGTTAAGCCCGCACACAAAAGTCTAAAAATTAACATTTAAAATTTTTAAAAAATAAAAGTTTAAAAAAGAAGTCCCATAGCTTTCACCAAACTCGGACGTGGCTTCCTCAGTAGTTGACTCGATAGGCAGTCAGCCCCTCTATTTAAGCCAAGACAGACCAATGGAAATGGTCGACTTCTCATTGGTGCCTGCAAACTGCAATGGTAGCAGGCCTGGAGAGCAGCGACATCTGGTGGAGATCACTTTGGAGATCACCGTTGGAGAGACAGTAAACACAAAACACATGGTATTGTTTACAAACAGACGGTTTGCACAGCACCTGGTGGAGAAACCTCGAGTTAATAAGAAAAGAGAAAAGAGAAAAAAGAAAAAAGAAAAAGAAAAAATGACAGAAGGGGAATTAGGCAGAAGAAAAAAGAAACAGAAAAGAAAACCCTTAAAAAAATAAAAATAAAATAAAGTAAGGAAGGCAACATGAACCAAAAAATTATTAAAATAAGAATAAACATAAAAAGTTAAAAAATTTAACAAAATCATACGCACTCTAAGGAAGACGGGAGTCATTTCTGAAGAACAGACCGACGGAATGAAGGAGGCTAGTTGGGCAGTCCCTTACCTTAAGGTACTTTCTAAGATTCATAAACCCAGAGACATTGATGAAATTATCCTGTTCGGCCAATTATAGTGTGCGTTGATTCTGCAATTAAGAAATTATCTGCCATTTAGTTTTCAATAAAGAAGGCACTGCATGTGGTCTCAACGCATAGTGTAGCCAATAGTCGGACTCTTGTTAAACGTATCCGAGGTATGTGCCCTGTATCACTATATGCCTTCTGTTCCTTTGACGTAAGTTCCTTGTTTACGTCTATTACATTTGAACTTATTCAAACTACCATTCAGCACATCTCTGCCAAGTATCTGCATCATTTTTGTGTTCTCCAGGATTTTCAGGATCTTCTTACCGTTATCGCAGCTCTCTTTAACAGACAGGTCGTCGTCTACAATAAATGTTTTTAGAAGCAGAATGAAGGACTTTTCATGGTCCTCTTGGCATCTGCTGTGATAGCCGAGTGGGTCATGATCTATATCGAGAACACTGCCCTCTGTCTGGCGGATACTCAGTCATTACATGTTTCCTTTTACGCCAGATATATTGATGACCTGTTATTATATTCACATGCTGCGTCACAACAGGATCTCCTAAAAATCTTCAATAATGTTCATCCTGCTATCCAGTTTGAATATGAAGGTGAAAATAATCAGTCTATTCCGTTTCTGGATCTCCGTATTACTTCTCATGAAGAGCAGTTTCATACACAAGTTTACAGAAAACCTACCGCATCAGGTATCACTCCTAATTTTTCGTCTTTTTGTCCTCAAGCTTTTAAGAGGAATGTTGTGTCTATAGCTGTCGAGAGAGCCTTTACCTTATCCAGCACACAATTACTGTTCAGGCAAGAACTTCGTATCATTAAGAAAATACTGTTTGATAACGAATATTCTGCGGCGTTTCATTTAATTCTGTTAATGGAAGGAAGAAACTGGCTTCCATTGCAACAATGATGTCCAAGGCAATAGGATCGAACAGAAAAGGTTTGTTTCGATTGGATATCATCCTGAATGGTTTCCGGCTATTTCGAAAGTTCTTAAACCCACATAATATTCTGGTCACATCATCTTGTCAACGTACAACGGAATTCATGTTCAATAGTTACAAACCTAAAGGAAACATTATGCATAGGAAAGATGTTATTTATTCCTGCATTGTAATAGGTTTGGGTCCAGATACATAGGCGAAAATGGTCGGGCCTTGGCGGAGAAGATTGATGAGCACGTTTGGGCTAGAGCCAGAATGGATACGGCGTATACTACTGTCCGTCATATCAGTAGCACCAGCCACTGCATTGATTATCGTAATCCTGTGATTCTTGATAGTGCGACAAATATTTTCTTAAGAAAGTGTAAGAATCGGTCCTCATCTCGGTTACGGATGGCTGCTACAATGAAGGCCTTTCCATCCGGAATATCAAGCAATATTATCTGATGAAGAAAAAAAAAGAAGAAAGAAAATTATTAATTAATGTTTTTATTTTTACTTTTATTTTTATTTTCAATTTTGTTATTTTTTATAACTTTTTAAGTTTATTCTTATTTTAATAAATTTTTGGTCCTGTTCTCTTCCTGATTTTATTTTATTTTTATTTCTTTAAGGGTTTTCTTTTCTGTTTCTTTTTTTTCTTCTTAATTTCCCTTCTTTCCATTTTTCTTTTTTCTCTTTTCTCTTTTCATATTAACTTGAGGTTTCTCCACCAGGTGCTGTGCAAACGCTATGGGTTTGTGTTTACTGTCTATCCAACGGTCAGTGATCTCCACCAGATGTCTCTACTCTCCTGGCCTGCTACCATTGCAGTTTACAGGCACCAACGAAACATCAATCTTTTCCATTGGTCCGTCTTGGCTTAAATAGAGGGGCTGACTGAAGCCACGTCCGAGTTTGGTGAAAGGTATGGGACTCCTTTTTTAAACTTTTAAATTTTTTAAAATTTTTAATGCTAATTTTTAGACTTTTGTGTGCGGCTGAACTTTTTATCAATAATTTTGGCACACGTAAAAACCTTTATATGCATATGCACTATTCTTAAGTTTTAAGAGAACTATACAGGGTATTTCTGAAATGTGCCGCCAAACTTAAAGGTTGTATTCAATCATGCAAAACAAGTAATAAATGTCATATAAACATGGGTCTGGAAATGCTTGTCTTCCAAGATATGAACTATTCAGCAAAACAGATGTGTTGGCCGCACAGTCGCTCATTATCACAGAAAGTGCTAGAAATCTTCTCCACCGCCCGCAATAAATGCAACACAGCGTCGTTGCATCGACTGCCGAACACGGTCGAAAATATCAGATGCACATCGAATTGTGTTGAACCAATTCACTATTCGATAATGCAGTGCGTCGGCATCAGGAACCGGTGTTGTGTACATGTATACTTTAAGATAACCCCATACGAAAAAGTCCACAGAGTTTAAATCAGGGGAACGAGCGGGCCATGCTGTGGTTCATCGTCTTCGAATCCAATGGTCAGGATAAGGCCAACACCTCTGTATCGTTTCGACGTTCATATATTTGGACGATGTTTATGTGATATTTTTTCGTTGTTTTGCATAATTGAATATTATCTTTAAGTTTGGCAGAACATTTCGGGTACGCCATGTATAAATCTAGTAAAATTTTATTCTTTTGTTGTTCATTAGTTAATTATAATTGTTTATTTTCAAATTATTAGTGCTACCAACGCTTAAGATAGTACTCTGTGGGCCCGGCCTAATAAAAAGCATATTCATTTCTATACTTAATTTAATAAAAAAGTCACAAGAAAAGGGAAATTGAATTAAACAAAAATATTTCTCAAAGAAGTGAAAAAAACAAAATGCAGCTCTGCTACCAGTTCGCCAGAAAAACGAACAAAAAGAAAAGGATAATTAAAAAAATAACAAAAATATTATACAGAGATAATGGATTAAGAAAACAAAAATCACACCAAAGTCAAAGGAACGGGTAAAGGTGATTACATTTAAATTAACCAAAAAAGATCCACACTGCAGCAAAGAACCAAATTCTGACTCAAAACAGAAAACATTACACAGAGTTCCCTTTCTTTCACAGAGTTCTGGAGGTTAATTAATGTCAATTAACAAAAGAATGACCCTTATCAGTTCTCCGGGAAAAGTTCTTTAATTATTGTTCAAATGGCTCTGTCAGGGAGAAGGCACAGGTAGGGGCAGTATGAAAAAGTGCTTGCTAGCAAAACACACTAAAACCAAAAACAAAAAAATAAAAACAATAGGCCAAATATATCAATTAAAGTTTTCATCGCTGCTCGCGACGTATCTTGGTATCCCAAGTTTATGGCAGAAGATTTTGTTCACTCTTAGATTAAGTCGCACAAACAGCAAGATAACGAAAAAAAAAAGCTCTTCACTGAAACAACGCACTGACGCACTTCGCTGCAACCGCTCCATTGACAGGTGATGATGCGATAAGCTGGGACTCTGTCCGCCAGAGACAGATGGAATACTAGCATTCATTCTTTCCAATACAAACGTCTAAGCTGCCGGAACACTTCGCCAGAAGGTCGCCATTGCAGTGAAAGCATTTTGGGGTGGTTTTCCTGTGGCACCAGGGAGACGGTGGTTCCACAGGCAAGTGCTGTCGCAAATCTGACGACCCTAGGGATGAAGGTTCTTCTATTATCAACGTTTAATTATCCAAAAAAACACACTCCTGAGTCACTTTGAGCCTCCAAGAGTTATAGGTGCACCGTACTGAGGTCATTGCCAAAGAGAACAATCGAGCCATTTTGACTCGAAATTTAGATAGTTCATACCGTTATTCCAAAAGTTCCAGAGCTGGTGTTGTAATAACGAATACCAAAATTACACTCTCCATTATAATTCTTACTTTAAATAAAATCAAAAACTAAAAATAAAACAGAAACAAAACCAATTAATGCGGAAACTACATTCTAACCGTCAACACAGGTCAACGACGCCGATATCTAATAACTTAAAATCAAAAAGTATTGCTAAATAGAAACAATGAAGAAAAACCCATATGACTGCAACCAACCAATGAAAAACTAGATAGTAACTTACAGAAAGGTACTCAAAGAATCGATACAAAGTTTCGGGAAAGAAAAGATGCATGAGAACGCAAAATAAAAGAAGAGAAAATTGGAAAAACATGGATTGAAAATAAAAGCAAACTAACCCCCCCAAAAAATGAAGAAATTCACAAAATTAAAAATGGAAGTAAATGGCGGAAGTAAAAAGACGAAAAAAGAAAAGGTAAAATAAACAAAAAGCCAAAATAAACCGTGACAATATTTGATATTAAATATTTTAATATTTATATTTTTCTTTTTGAGGGTTTCTCTAACGAGCTGATAACGAGTTTGATGTAATTTTTTTCTTTTTGGAAAACCCGAAACAGACTTTATATTTATGCAGTTTCATCTCACTTTTTTCTCTTCTATCTTCTCACATAATGGATATTCGGTTTTAGAATCTCTTCCAGTGACTTTTCCAATTGAATCCCGGAATTCACAAAGGGCGAGTCAATGAAACAAAACTTGCGGGAAATTGGGTCAGGATTTGGATCTCTTTGTATCAGCAGCACGTTACTGTGATTTTTCGCATCACTTTACTATGGTTAAATATTGTAGTATGGCCTCTGTTTTGGGTAAATAGATGCGAAGAAACGGAAACAATGACTTGGCACCAATAACTCAATTTCAGTAAAAATTGCAGTTGGGCCCCTCTTGTATTCCTGGATTTTGTTTTCTGATTACTTTTAATGTTATATTTTGTTTTATATCAATATCTTCACATTTCACTTCACATTCTCAACATTAAATTTATATCTCACGCTTTGTCATTCACATTTATCATTTCTTTATTGCTCTGAAAATTTGGTCTATTCTTACTTATAGTCGAATTTAAACAAAGTGAATATGCTTTTCAATTCATAATTTACGAAAAAACCATCTTCAAGGAAATTTTAAATTATTTTTCGGCTTTTTTGAAGGAAACTAAAAAATTTGTGAAAGAACTTTAGACTATACTTATTCCCAAAATTGGTAAATTTCCTTTCGAAAAATGTTTTAAAAATTCTTTTGAAAACTTCAATGTCAATTATAAATACTGCAGTAGGATAAACAATTTCTTAACTTAAATCGCTTTTATTACGTTTAATTTTAACTGTTTCAAGAAGCCATTGCTTGAAGTTCATAGCCAAAAATCCTACCACCATTATATTATATTTGGTCTAGGCTTCTACAAAGAATACTTAATACATCTTCATTTTCTCCATTTCCTATCCTTCATTTTAACTTGTTGTTTCATTTCTCTATCATTTTCTCCTATCCTGAGCAACAAACTTCCCATTAAGATTTATCAAGACCTTATTACGCTCCATCCATCCATATGAACTTTGGTCTGTGATTGATCCTCGTGTTATAGTATAATTATAGTCTTGATTCTAGCAACAACTTTGCTTAATCTGTTTCCCAAGTTTACTAAAAGGACCTATTCAACGATATCTTCCTATTTAAATATAGTATACTTTATTATATTGTGATCGCAACGTCGCGTTGCCTGTAAATTTCGTAATTACGACTTCTTCTTCAAAGGTCTCCTCCATTGACCGTGACTTTAAAGTCTTCTCAGGATCTTTCCTTCATATATATGAATTTCATGAGGTTTCAATTTTTTATAATGCAGGCTTCGATATAATAAGTGTTATAACAAAACTTTCTAATGCTATAACTATTTTTTTTTTAATTTCTCGGGTAAGAAATTTGATTTGAGAATTTTACTTAATTAATAGTAGTAACTCCATTAAATCTTTAGTTTTAGGTTATACCGGTTGGCCATAAATAACTAGGAGGTGTTTGAAGCGCGATAGGGAAAAAAAACTATTGCGCCACAAACGGTAACATTAGGTGTATATACTATTCAAGACCCCGGGATTATATAGAGTCGAAAATCCATTTACTCAATTTAAAGAATGAAAACAGATTTTCCTTGCAATAAAACTCCACACTTCCCTTGTTTTCCTTATATTCTTCATGTATGTCCAACTCTCTGCATTTGATGTAGCTATCAATCACACTTTCATTCCTGAAAAATCCACAAGAACCCCTTATGTTTAAGTTCTTTATTAGATTTTCAAAATCACTAGCTAGATCCTGAGCTGAAAAAAAAACAGAATATATTGTTCAAGCATTTGTTTTAAAACATTCTGTTGTTCCGCGTCTCAAAACCTAAACATTTCTGTTGTCAATCTTTAATTTAAAGATTTTTAATTGTGCAGGATCTTAGGATTCTCTCCTACCTGTATGTTTTTTTTTAAATAAAAAACCTAAGTTCAGAAAGAATGTTAATGATCAATGTAAAGTCGTAGATGTCCAGCGTTCTCAATAAGTGTAAATAGTATACTTAACGTCAATACTAGAGAATTTCAAAACCTAGTATAAAAAAATTAATTAAGAATTTATATGAATTTTTGCAAGAATTGGTGAATATCTATCTTAAATAAGTTAACTCAAGAAACTCTGCTTTACTTGAAAAAAAAAAAAACAAATGGTTAATTTCAATGGAATGGAGGCTGTTATTTGGATCCTCTAATGGCATGTCCTACACCAACAAGTTGATGTAATTCCTAAAGATTAGTTCAGATGTGTAGGCTTCGCTAATAATAAATTTAAATTAACTGAATATTCAATTCTTTTGTTGAAATAATATCATATAAAGTCCTTACATGAACTATTCTCACAGTTTTTTCAGAAAACTATTCTGGGTTTTCTATTTCCAAAATTTTTTTTTAAGACCTTATTCATTATTGAGGACCATTTTCCATCTCATTATTGATAAAACTACAAATCGAACACAGTTTAAAATTTAAAACATTTTAAAGGTAATTAATAATAAAAACAATGATGAAGTGTTCCTCTTACTCAAATAACCTGTAAAACATCCTAAAATTGCCACAAGGAAAAGGAATTGATTCAACTTTCATCTAAAACTGTAAAAGCAAATTGAGAACCATGAAAAAGAAAATCCTAACATTAATTATACAAGTAATAAAAGGGATAAAAACGCACAACAAATAAAATCACTGAGCTACTTTTGGAATTTTTGACACCGGGAATCCAGGACAGTCTGTTTCGAGGTTATTACCTCTCCTCAGCTGGATTCACCCAATGTCTGCAGCTCAGTGATATCAAAGCAATCTACACAAAAACACAAGTAAACATAAGAATGGCCCATATTTATTGAATGGCCCACTTGTGAAATGTTTTCCACGCACGTTAATTCTGTCATTATGTAAATGTCTTCATTATAGCTTAATCCTTTATAAGCCAGCTGTTGACTGGCGGGGATTAACTTATTGCACTTTTTTATTTTTTATTTAATTTTGAAGTATTTTTATAAGAAGGGCCATTCTTATGTTTACTTGTGTTTTTGTATATATTGCTTTGATATCACTGAGCTGCAGACTTTGGGTGAATCCAGCTGAGGAGAGGTAATAACCTCGAAACAGACTGTCCTGGATTCCCGATGTCAAAAATTCCAAAAGTAGCTCAGTGATTTTATTTATTGTGCGTTTTTATCCCTTTTATTACTTGTGAAATGTTTTTCACGCATGTTAATTCTATCATTAAACATTAATTATACTTTATCATTTTATCTGATGTTTAAAATTTAATTTGAATTTTCCATTTTAAATCTCTCTAACCTTATTTTTGATTTAATTGCCTGTTCTTTTCACTGTTAGATCATTCAAATTTTAGAAATGTCGTCAATTTGATTTTCAGTAAATTCCAAGAAAACATAGGAATCAGTTCAAACAATAGCCGAATATGGTTTCAAAAAATCTACAACACTCCTGCGTTAACTCACTACCTTAAACTTCAAATTCAAATCCGCATAATCAACAAATATTGTTTTCGTTTTACCTCCACTTGCCTTTATATCATTTCTTATAATTTTTATTTTATTACTTCTTCGTTTGTTTGTTTGTTTTTTTTTTTCTGTTGGTCTCTAAATATATATCTTCGCAATATATATATGTCTTCGCAATAATTCAGAAGACATCATTCAGATGCGTTTTTAACCATGCACCTTATCACTTTAAGTCCTCCTGGAAATTCTGATTTTAGCATTCTGATGCGTATTTAAGTTCTTCCAATTTCATTCTGCGCAGTTTCACCATTGGTCCCGTATTCATCACCTCTCATTGCTTGTATAATTTTAATATTAATTGTGAACGGTCAGATATTGTACGAGTAACTCAGAACTTGTAATTATGTTTTTCATTTAGTTGAGAATTCCCTGTTTAAAGTTGCGCAACCAGTCCTGTACCACGTTTTAATGTGTAAAATAGTTTTAATCTTTATTTTGTGTGTCGGCGTCGTTTATTTTTAATCACCAAATGCACACGTTAAAATTCACCACTAACATTGGAATTCCCTTATTTAGAAATATACATATTTAACATATTTCACTCCCCTTTTTATTTGAATTTTAGTTGAATTTAGAACTCCAAAAATAAACAGAGCCTACGATGAATTTGAGCTGTAATTATTTCCATAACAAACGGGAAGTTTTGTAAACTTTCTTTAGAACACTGGATACAAATGAAACGTTATTCTGTTCACAAAAAAAAAAAAGAAAATTAATGAGTTTCATTAAATGGATCGTCCATAGGAACCAGATTATCGAAATCTTTGCTGTCTTCGTCAGGGTACGAATCACTAGAATAGTCGGAGGAGACTTTTAAGGGACTCCATAGAAGAATTGAATAATGTTCTCTTCTTTAAAGTGCTACTGTTTTTCCCTTGTTTGGGTGGAAAATGAGTCTCTTATGAATCTCGCTCATCTTATTTCGTAAACAAATCTTTCTTTTCTTTATTGGAGAAAGCAATTGTTATCTTTTCCAAATCTTCACAGTGACACTAATGTCAAGCATCATAGAGGAATGGGAATCATAAAAGTATACATTCTTTCTTTTATACCTTTCCATTGTGTAGTAGATTTAGATCCATAAAACTAGTCTTTACTCACAAGTAAAAAGTCCATATTTCTTCTCTCGTAGTATTCATATTAGTAGACTCACTTCCAAAAGTTAAGCACGAGCGGTAAAATGCGATAAAATGGACAAGTACTGCTTTGATTGACATGAAATGCTGTAAGTAAGTAGTTCTATCTTTATTCATGAAACAAAACAAAGAATTACATACTGAGTTGAACAAAATATTGAATTTTCATAACTTATAAGATAACGTTATATTTGCGTCATTAACAAAATGATGTTAAAATTCAAAACAAACAATTAAAACCGACATTAATAGGGTATTTGAGCACCCCTCTTCTGCAAGCAAAGTTTACAGCGTGTGATCATGCTTGTTATGAGGTGATCAACCACCGCAGAGTCCAGTAATCGCCATTCCTCCTGTAGGGCAGTTTCCAAATCTCTGAGAGTGGCTGGAGGTGGGAAACGTTGACTTATAGCACGGCCGAGGGCATCCAAAAATTTTCAATTGGATTAAGGTCCGGCGAGTAAGCTGGCCACTACATATGCGGAATCCCCTCACTCTCCAGAAAGTCGTCAACGATGGCAGCTCTATTGGGACTCGCATTATCGTCCATTAAAATGAAAGAAGGACCAACTGCGCAGCGTACAGTTTCACAATGGGGTCTAGGACTTCATCTCGATACCGTACAGCAGTCACAGAACCTCGCCTGTTGATGTGCAGGTCGGTACGATATCCCAATGAAATCCCTGTCCAGACCATAATGCTTCCACCGCGGAATGCGTGATTTTGGTGATTTTCTGGGGCCGATTGCGTGTGCCTTGTTCCCTCCAGACCATTACACGCTGATCATTGGGTTGTAGGGCAAATCTGGACTCATCTGCGACCATAACGTTCCCCCAATCGCACATAGTTCAATTCATATTATGGCGGCACCGCTGTAATCGTGCCCCTCCCGACTGGACGGATAAAGGAACACAAACTCTTGGTACCCGGGCGTATAGACCATTCATGTGTAGCCTTCGACGAACAGTAATGGCAGATATCGTCTTACCAATGGCCGCTGTAACCATAGATGAAACACGTGTGGAGGTCCAGCTTCGATTCCGCTTGGCTACAACAGCAATATATTGATCTTCCGCGGTGGTCGAAACCTTTGGACGACTGGCTACAGGTCTTCGGACAACTGTTTGGCTGGTTTGGAATTGTTTCCATAATCGTGAAAACACGGACTGATGAACGCCGAAGAAACGAGCAACATCTGTTGTAGACTGTCCTGCTGTAATGCGTCCGACAGCCCGCCAGCGCTCAGAATCTCCAATTCGTCTTCTGGAATCTATAGAAACACGTCTAGCTTGAAAACAAATCGTAAGAATGTTCTAAACACCTTTCATCAGCACTTACATGCATCTCCTGTCACCCTTCACAATGCAGGCTTCTTATAAGACTGCCTGTTTTGCATATTTCTCGACGCGAAACAATGATTGGCTGTTACCTACATAATTTGCATACTTCCTTCTACATTTGTAGTAAATTTCAACTTCTTCAATTCAGATTGGCTAATCGAAATCAACTTTTTCCTCTCCGTGCTTAACTTTTGGAAGTGAGTGTATAAAACACCAAAACGAACACCAATAAATATAATAAAATAAATTTCATTTATTAAATATATTTATGATCAGCAAATTTTCGAGAAGGTAACATCTTCTTTCCTTTATCAAGCCTAAAATATTACATAAATTTCAATAATAACAATCTATTGAAATCAGCATGAATATAACATAAGGATTGTTAATAGTTAAAGAAACAAAATATTTGAATAAACAATCTAAGAAAATCTTAAGCTAAATTTCAATTCTTCAAATTTTACATTATTATGGCAAATAAATCACAAAATATTTATTAAATTACTTGCCAATTTTACAAAATTAAAATCCACCTCTACTCCTTTTTTCATATTCAAATTATTTCCTTTGGTATTCCTTATAGATATACTTTCTACTATTTTCCTAGTTTTGGAGTCTTTTTCTACCCACACAATTTGGACCTCATTATTTATATAATGTCCTTTATTTACGCAGTGTTCAGCAATCTCCGATTTGTCAATCTGCTTTTTTTTTATGTAATACCCATGTTCTAATACCCGTTCCCTAATTGTTCGTTTACTTTCCACAATATAGAAAACCCCAGAATTCATACAATCTATTTTATAAACGACATCCATTTCATTTTTCCTGTCACTTTTATTTAACTTATTACGTAAAATATTCTTTAATTTGTTTTTATATTCAAAGGCAATGACAACTTTGAAATTCTTGCCTATCTTTTTTAACTCCATACTATTTTTATTTAAATATGGAAGAAAAATTCTTTTCTCTTTATCAATATTTAATTCTTTAATTTTAAATGTGTTATCTTTCATTATAGCTTTATTAATGAAATTATCCTTCCAAACATTTTTCAGCTCCACCTCAAACAGTGTCGAGTGATCAGCAGATCTTTATTGTAGAATGACCTAATAGTCCAGTCATTAGAGACAAAAAAAAGGTGTTTTGGTGCAAAAGATTGAGGAGTTTTGAAACTTGGCAGAAATGTAGACTTGGGTATGGCGCTAAGTTTGCGACCTCGAGCGACCACCGCTCGCACCGCCATCT
The DNA here is from genome assembly GCA_023159025.1 of Thereuonema tuberculata. Lineage (NCBI taxonomy): Eukaryota > Metazoa > Arthropoda > Chilopoda > Scutigeromorpha > Scutigeridae > Thereuonema > Thereuonema tuberculata. The sequence goes on along the minus strand of JAFIDM010109671.1, from coordinate 18,284 downwards.
TCAAAAAATGGCGCCCAAAAATCAGTTTTTAGCATATAACTCCGATCCTGGAGGTTTTAGAGAAAAAGTTTCTGATTAACAGTTGGAGAGGATAAATGTTGCTACAAATTTGCATATATACATTGTTTTTGTCAGACTAATAGTTTCCGAGTAACAGGGCCAAACAGTAGAACGATTTTTTGGAAATTGCAGAAAAGCGGCATTTTAAAGCTTTCATTATAGCTTTATTAATGAAATTATCCTTCCAAACATTTTTCAGTTCCACCTCAAACAGTGTCCAGTGATCAGCTGATATTTATTGTAGAACGACCTAAGGGCCGTTTCGGATAAAAAGCAACTGATGTTTGCCAACTTAAGCTGTTTGTAACGGATGATCCGATTTTATCAATATCTTCTTCAGATCCTCCATTAAACGTTGTTAGGTTCCTTGATTGTTGGATGATGGTTGCAGTTGGAGTCGCTATAAAGTAAGCTACTGTCGGTGTTGAAGAATGG
>JAFIDM010109670.1:0-43739 GCA_023159025.1 Thereuonema tuberculata | reverse complement strand
AAATTAATAGATTGTTCTTGTCTTTAAGTTCTTTTCTCGATAAAAATTTTTGTAGAGAAACTTCTGCAAATTTTTGTAGAGAAAAGTCATAACTGTTTAACAATAAAATTAAAAAAACGATATTTAAATATTAAATATGGATGAGGTTTTGCATCTTTGTTATTTTTGGAACAAAATATCCGTCAAAACTACCCCTGTAAAGTATATTTTCCAATTCTTATTATAAAGGGAGTTACTTCGAATTATATATTTACTTTTCTTCTTCGTTTTTTTTTTCTTTTCAAGGCAAAAAAAGTATGTATGAACTTTGTATTTCAGTTTTCATTTTAAATAATTATATAAAATTTTTACTTCGTCTATATTTTATCAATTCATTCTGCCGTGAAATTGCATTACAAATTATTCCTCATAGCTACGCATGATATTTAGTTGCTTAAAAACTAGAAATTTACGATATAATCGATAACATTTTCCTTTTAGACAAATTCGTAATAAATTATTTTCCTTTGCCAAGCATCGGAATATTCAAATAACGAATAACATTCCAAATCATTTCTCTTGACTCACACTTCAACGTTTTGTTCAGCAGCCGCCATGTTCAAAACGGAAGTACAGGGAATAACAAACGCTGAATCGTTCACCATATTTCGAGTTGTCACGTGTCTTCACAAATATAAAAAATGGACTAGATCTATACACTAAATGAAAACAAATATGCAAAAAAATTTTTGTATTCCAGATGTTAATGGAAATTAATAAATTGTTCTTTAAGATTGTATTTAAGATCTCTGAAATAATTATCAGAATTATTACTCATAACAAAAAAAAAAAAAAAAAAAAGAAAACAAGCTTAAATCAAAAATTAGGTATAAAATTTGGAAGAGTTTATTTTCTTTTCTTTGTTGTTTTTGGTACAAAATATCCGTCAAAAATACGCCAGTAAAGTTTGTTTCTCAATTTTTATTACAAAAGAAGATACTTCGAATTAAATATTAACTTTTGTGGTTCGTTTTTCTTTTTCAATGTCAAGAATGTAAGTATGAACTTTGTATTTCAGTTTTTATTTTAAATATTTGCATGTTTTATTAATCATCATCATCTTCACATATCACAAAATAAATGTAATTTTTTTTTTACTTTGTCTATATTTCATTTATTCGTTCTGCAGTGAAATTGCTGTAAAAATTCTCATAAATACACATGATATTTAGTTGCTTGCAAACTAGAAATTATGATTTAATCTACACCATTTATCTTTGAAATTGATGATAACTGATGTTTCTTTTATCCAGCATCTTTATCACTTTCTTAATATATAAAAAAGTGAATAAGAAGATATATAATTGAACTAAAGAAATTGAATTTCATTAGGATATAATTTCCAATCAAAACATTTTTTTCCAATATTTATGTAATTATGTAATTACAAATGTTCATGAAAGATGTAAATCTAAAAGTATTCTAGATATTTTTATAAATTAGTGATTACACGGTAGTTATTTAAAGAATATTTTGGATTAATAAATTCACATTTTAAAATTATGTTGAACACTTTTAAAGTCATTTTGCATTTGTATTTAGTCTTATTTTGTTTTTATTGAATAAAGGAATAAATTTGCATGATACTTAATTGCTTAAAAACTAGAAATGTAATCGATCACATTTTCCTTTTAGACAAATTCATAGTAACTTATATTTCTTTTGCCAAGCATCTTAACTATATCACTTTCTTAATGCAGGGTGAGACAAAAGTTCTGCAGCATAAGGATTAAATGATATAGCAAGTGAAGGATACTGTATGAAACAAAACACATAGTTTCCATATATATAGAAAAATGACTCAAATAAATCTTACATCTTCTTTACTCATCATTCTATATTTCGTCCTGATCAGGGGACTTCTTCAGGAATCTCAAATAAATACAAAATACTATATAAAAAGAATATAAAAAGAAACAGAAAACCTTTCTCTTCTTATGAAGACAAATTATAATAACAAAGTAGGATAACAAAGCAAATTGAAACAATTGTACCATATAACAAATTCTTTTTAAATAAATGCTTCTCGTTAATAGAATTAAATAATATGAAATAATCATGAATTCAATTAAATAATCAGAAACAAAACATAACATTTAAATTGAACAGACATGTAGATGTTCCCATAGATATAAAAATCAATTTTTCACTTTAATGTTAAAAATTCTTTAATTTTCTTGTTTTTAATTAAAGATTTCTTAAATAAAATTTAAAGATACAGCGTTCACCTTCAGAGATTTGTCTTTATTCATGCAGATACAACTATTAAGCATGATTCTAATTTGTACCTTTTATTCTCGTCTTTAATATTGAAGACCTTATAAACGTTTGGGTCAGGGCAGTGACCTTTGTTTAAACAATGTTTAGCCCATTCTGATATGTTTTCTTTTCTCTTCTCAACTTTATAAAGTTGTGATGAACACAGTTTCCATAAATAAAGATGTTTCTAATGATTAGATGGTGTGCTCAGACTGTTCTCCTTGAACTTGTAAACGTTTGTAATTCTGCAGTGGTGTGAATCCCGAAACTTTTGGAACGTTTCTTGCGTAATGTTTCAGCATTTCTAACGTAAATATATATTCAGTCTTTCATTTGTTGAACGACTTTAAAGGGCTCCATAGGAATAAATTTAAAAGTTTAACGTCCTGGGTGTGTGTGTGTGTGGGGGGGGGGGGTTCAGTTAGGACCTTGTCGTTGTATCAGTGTATCAAACGTTTTTACAGTCCGTTTATTGAATTTGTGAAGAAACGTGATCACAGTTAAGCAATCAGCATGATTTTGTTTCTTCACTAGAAAATTCCTTGGTCACAACTGAAATGCATGTGAGTTACTTCCGGTGTTTACATTCTATTTGTTCCTCTCTTAACAATATTTTGTTTTATTATTTTCTTAAGAATTTTTTTTATTTATTTATTTTTAACTTCACAAAAAGTTTGTTTTAGTCGTCCAATTCTGTTATCGATTCCAGCTGCTCTTTTTTCTTGCCCGGCGTTTCAAATAATGGACTAGGCTGAGTGGTGAGCGAGGCTGCAGTTTCCAAAACAATATTGACAACAGAACGAGATGAAATACCTGCTGTTTCAGCAGTTTTGCAATAGAAAAACACGACTTAAAATAACAAATAACATTCCAAACGTTATGTGTTCAGCAACCGCTATGTTCAAAACGGAAATACAGGGAATGAATATTGCTCAATCATTCACCATATTTGGAGTCATCACGTGTCTTCACAAATTATTAAACGGACTATAACTATATATTACATCAAAACAATAAATAAAACATTTTCTGTATTCTTGATATTACTGGAAATTAATAAATTGTTCCTTTATTTAAGCTCTCTGAAATAATTATCAGAATTGTTACTCTTAACAAAAAAAAATATTTCGACGATTAGATATAAATTTGGATGAGTTTATTTTGTTGTTTTTGGTACATCCGTCAAAAATACGCCAGTAAAGTTAGTTTCCCAATTTTCATTATAACAGAAGTTACTTCGAATTAAATATTAACTTTTGTTATTCGTTTTTTTTTTCAATGCCAAGACTACTGTAAGTATGAACTTTGTATTCCAGTTTTTATTTTAAATATTTACATAATTTTGCTACTTGGTCTATATTTCATTCAATCATTCTGGAGTGCAATTGCTATAAAAATTCTCATAAAAACGGATATTTAGCTGCTTACAAACTAGAAATTATGATTTAATCGACACCATTTTTCCTTGAAATTGATGAAAACTTATGTTTCTTTTATCCAGCATCTTTATCACTTTCTTAATATATAAAACTGAATAAGAAGATATATGTACAGAACTTTCAAGTGTGCACTTATATGGAATTAAATGAATGACGCCGACACACAAAATTTAAAAGGTTTAAAAATACAGGGCGACAGGTTTCGCCCTGTATTAAAAGGGCTTTCTCAGCTGTGTTACAAATAAAGGTTACAGTTTCTGAAATACAATGTTTGGAATTTAAATCTGAAGCTGGAGACCGGGAACCAATGGTAGGAACTTCAGCACGAAACAATGGCGTGGCTGCGCTGGTTCTGCTGAGTGATGTCATCTGCGTTTATTTAACTGCCATCTACCGGGTCTTTTGTTAAAACTATCGTCTACGGAATCTGGAAAAAAAGGAGGGGGGGGGGCTAGATGAAGGTTAACGTTGTATGAAAGAGGACTTATTAAATCGGTATTCTGCTATGGTCTGAACGAAAATTGACTCGTTGTATTAATTAGGCATTGTCAAAATTAGCAACGACTCCTTGCATTTGCGGAGAAAGTTATCTGATTCTATGCATAAAATAGCAGGATTTGTAAAGTTAATGGAATGGTTGGTAAGAAGGACGTGTGCTGCAGTGGCATAATTCATGTCTTTAGTTCGAATAGCGATAATATGCTGTGATAAACGTTTGTGTAACCTCTGTCTCGATTCGCATATGTAGAGTCAAGGATTATTATCACAGTGGATGGAGCTAAATTACCCGTGGAGGCTAAATGATCAGATGAGACATTTTTGGGCTGTAGTAAAAGCTGGATGGTGTTGAAGCACTGAGAGGTGATATTGGTGTTAAGGGGATATAGTAAGTGTCGGAGTGCAGCAAGCAGTTGAGAATGGTAGGTCATCTTCCATACAATGTTAATCCTCATCTAGCCCCACCACATTTTTTTTTCAGATTTCGTAGACGATAGTTTTGACAAAACCCGGTAGATGGCAGTTAAATAAACGCAGATGACATCACTCAGTAGAAACAGCGCAGCCACGCCATTGGTTCCTGCTCATGTCCCAACCATTGGTTTCCGGCTTCCAGCCTCACATTCAAATTTCAAATATTGTATTTAAGAAACTGTAACCTTTATTTGTGACACAGCTGTGGAAGCACCGGTAATATGGGGCGAAACCCGTCCTTTATGTATTTTTAAATATTTTAAATATTTTTAAACCTTTTAAATTTGGTGTGTCGGCATCATTCATTTAAATAAGAAGATATATAATTGAACTAAAAAAAATAAAAATTCCTTATTATAAAATTTTCAAACTTAACATTTTTTTCCAATAATAATTAATACAAAGGACCAAACACCAAAAAACAATAGATATATAAATAATAAATAACTTCATTACATGTTGCGAAGGTACTCTTCCTTCGTCGTCAGATGATATTAAATAAATAAATACATGAAAAGGAAAACAAGGCTCGGAATTAAAATTTAAATGTAACAATAATTTTGGATAACAATAAAATCAGAACTTGCAAATGTAACATATAAATAATTAATCTATCGTAAATTATATTGTAGTGCGATCTTAATTGATACTTCAGTATTCTAACAGTGTTACGATTTAATTAACAATAATTCGTGGAATTTACGTAAGTAACAATCCTTCTCAATTCCATAGACGACGGGATTGTTTACCATTATATTGTGACCGGTATTTTTGTGATGTAATGCTGTTAAATATTACAGGTTCCTTTTCTGTATAGCTTTTGTATTCTTTCATTCGTTTTTTTACTTTACGTTTACGACAAAGGAAGAGTACCTTCACAACATGTAATGAAGTTATTTATTATTTATATCTCTATTGTTTATGTGTGTTTGGCCCTTTTTATCAATGTTTATACACACAGAGTAGATAATATTTTTTTCCAATATTTATGTAATTATGTAATTACAAATGTTTATGAAAGATATAAATCTGAAAGTATTCTAGATATTTTTACAAATTATTGATAACACGATAGTTATTTTAAGACTATTTCGGATTAATAAAATTCGAATTCTAATATTACATTTAACACTTTTAGATTATTTATGATTTGTAATTTGTTCTATTTCTCATGGCATTTCATCTATGGCATTTCATCTACAGACCCAGGTAAGCAGTTTTATAATAATTTTTATTTACATATTATATATTTCTTGATGTTAAATTTCAACATCTGAACTACTAATAGTTAACTTTAAAAGCATTAATATAAGTTTTAAATGTAAGTACAGTAATGTACTTAATGTACAGTAATGTAAGTACAGTACCATTTGGTCATATCGCTAAAAATCTATGGAAAACTAATTTGAGATCATAGCAATCGGTTACTTGATGAAAGTCGGAAATAAATATTTACTGTTTGACAATGATTCAATTATAAAGGATCGCATATCTCAAAAAGTTCGTTGATTAAATAAAACAATTTCAATTTTTTACCTCAAAAGTTAAGTCTTTACTGAGTTGACTTCTTCCATACTTCACTAGCAGTTTAATTGAAATATTTATATCTTTGCTTATCGGTAACACAATGATGTCCACAATCGAATATCTACATATTGTATCCTTTTATTTATTTGCGTTGCACATTCACAAAAATAAATATTACATCTTATGCAATATTTATTACTCTCATTTCGATGTCTTATAAATATATAGAAACGAAATATTCGAATGAGAAAACAAATAATAAATATGGTATGATTTTATACTCTTCGCTATATTGTGTGACTTTAAAAGCACTTTTGACTTTTTCTTCTGTATAAACGAGGGCAGATCAAAAAGTAAGTTGCACTAACTCGCCGCAAGAGCGCGCTGCATGTCATAATCTTGGACAATGCGGAGAAAGGGACAGTAACTGTTCAGACGTCCGATAGGAAGGTTGGTGTGGTTTCCCATCTTGTTGTGTGTGGATAGAGGGCTAGGATCAATGGCGCGTCAACTGGATGTTCACTCCAAATTGGAGGTGCGTGCAACAATCAGATTTCTATGGGCCAAACGGATTAATTGCACGGAGATTCATCGTGAAATCATTGCTGTATATGGTGAGCATGGAATTTCTCGACAAGGTATTCTAAAGTGGTGTCAACAATTTGAAGCCGGACGCAGGGATATCACAGACGAATATCGCGAAGGCAGGCCTGCAACATACAGTATCGTTGCAAATTTGACCATAAATCTGCGGGAAATTGCCATCATGCTGAGCATTTCGTATGGCAGTGTGTTCTCCATTGTTCACGAGGACCTTGGATTTCGTAAGCTGGGTCAAAGATGGGTCCCACGTGTTCTCACCGATGATAACAAGGGACAACGTTTCCAATCCTCACTGGCATTCTTCCAACGGTAATCTGTAACTCGGCTTCATATGGTCAAACGTTGAACTGGTTGCGTAAAGCAATTAAAGAAAAGCGCCACGGAAAATTGAGAACCGGTGTGATTTTGTTGCACGATAACGCAACATCTCACAAGGCCCGTCAAACGTGCAAACTGCTGCAGCGATTCAAGTGGGAGTTATGGCAACATCCTCCATACAGTCCCGACTTAGCGCTATGTGATTTTCATGTTTTCGGTAAATTCAAAATGGACATCGGTGAACAATGATTCCGAAATGATGAGGGTGAAAGCAGCTGTCTCCGGGTGGTTACATAGCGCTGGAGGAGATTTCTATGCATCCGGAATCGAAAAGTTGATTGTCCGTTCGGAGAAATGTTTACAATCTCTTGGGAACTATGTGGAAAAGTGAACTTACCTTGTGTGCTGTCATAGCCGTGTTATTTTTGTATAGGTGGTTTAAGGACTGGCCATAAATTGGAAGTGCAACTTACTTTTTGATCTGCCCTCATAGTATCCGTACATACTTTTCAGCAGCTGACCTTTTCAACAGATTAGTCTAATAATTACACACAGTACTCACAATAATTTATGGGGTTAAATATTGAATTAATATCATTTTGCTAGTTATTACCAAATTTCATCCATCAGAAATACCATTCATTCATTTCAATGAGATTAATGGATGGAAGCAAGTAAATTAACCCTTTCAGAAACTGTAAAACTTAAACGGGACTAAGTTGATTGCCTAAAAAGTAACCCGATACTAGTTTACAGAAAGCTCTGTGATTCCTAGGAACTGAATTGGAAGAGAATTCAGCATGAAAAAATGCGAACTCATATGGGAATTGAATTCGATACCATCAGCCAACAGTGAAGCACTTGACTACCGGCTCACATCTTTTAAACATGATTAACTAAATTTTACTTCAATATAAGTTTAGCATAAAAAATGTTTTTGTTTTATTAATAAGTTTAACGTGTGCGAGATATATTTTGATGGAATAAAAGTTCTGCCTCCTAACATAACATTTTAAAACTCACAATAGATTTCGTTAGGTCTTAGCCAAACGTAATCTGGTAAAAAATATAAGATCCAGTCTTTATAGGTGAAGACACAGTTCCACATGAATCACTATCCAAATTTAAAGGAAGTATATCCATATTTGCAATAAGAAGATAGAAAGTAGAAGGCCAATCCATTTATAGATTGCAGAATGGCTATATTTTCTCTGTAGAGATGTCTGTTTTTAAATTAGTGAATATTTAAAAAAAGACTGGAATTCTGCACTGACCTAGTTATGTGTGTAGGCAGAACTTTTATTCCATCAGAATAAATTTTACTTGAAAACAAATATGTAAAACTGTTTCTGTATAATAGGTGGTACTAGAAATTCTTGTGAATAAGAAGACATAATTCAAGTAGAGAACTAGAAATAATAAAATTCCGGCATTAAACATTTTTCTCAATATTTATGCCAAGTAATTCCAAATGTTTACGAAAGCTTTAAATCCAAAAGTATTCTAGATATTTTCCTAAGTTTACGATGAATAAATAGTTGTTTCAAGAAATTTGGGATTAGTAAAATAAAGATGCTTTATATTACTTTTAACACATTTAAAGTTATTTTGCAAAAGTAATTAGTCTTATTTTATTTTTATTCAATAAATAAATAAAGAAATAAGTAAAGAAATACTCATGACATTTAGTTGCTTATAAACTAGAAATTTACGAAAACATTTTTCTTTAAGACAAATTCATAATAACTTATATTTTCTTTTGCCAAGCATCCGAACATTATCACTTTCTTAATACAGGATCAGACAAATGCTGAGCAGCATAAGGATTTAGGGATATAGCAATTAAAGCAGGGTGTATGATACAAAGCACATAGTTTCCATAAATAAAGATACATAGAATGATTAGATGGTGTGCTCAACTGTTCTCCTTCAACTTGTAAACGTTTGTAATTCCATTATGGTATGAATCTTGAAACTTTTGGAACGTTTCTTTCGTAAAGTTTCTGCATTACTAACGTAAATCTGCATGCTCTCTTTCATTTGTTGAATACTTCTTGTGCGCATCTTTAAACGTCTTCACAGGAATAAATCTAAAATTGTAAGACCCTGACAACTTCGACAAATGACATCCATGTTTTCTGCGCAGCCTCAATCATGGACTCTACAAAAACCGGAGTCTTTTAACTATAAGCTGTCTTATTTGTGGGCCATCGAAAATTCCAGCTTTCAGTTTTTCTGTACTTATCTCAGACAATTTTCTTTCTATGTAAGCAAAGTACGATTCATTCTTATCAAACTGCTTCATTAGGCCTAGTTTGATATGCAGTGGCGGAAAGATGATTTTCTCTCTACCAACAGACGCATTTCAAACTCCGCTTAGAGCTATCAATAAATAGGCGCCAATCATCAGGATTATATTCAGGGAGACCCATTTTTTTCCACGAGTCCTCTAGCATCTTGACAGAATACAAGATTTTCTTCTTTGGTGAAAAAGGGAAGCAGATTCTTCTCCCTTGTACAGTAGTAAAGTAATTTTTGTTCCTTGTTCCGATAAGTTCTTCTCATTTAATCTGGAAGCTAGAAGCTCAGATACCGACAGATAGCAGCACAGATGTTAAAAATAAGGGCATTTCAGGAGTTGCTGTAAGAAGCAATGGGATTGAAATGAGTTACAGTTTTGTCACACAGTACTTAAAAGAGGTTTTACATTACTTTATGAATTTGGCTCATAAAAAATGTAATATACAATAAGCTGATAGTTTGTTGCAAAAAGAAGATATACGACTGCAGAAAAAAAGAGAAAACAGCGCTTAAATAGTTTATTTATGAATTTATTTAAGTGTACGTTATCGATACCTTATATATATGAATAGTTCAAACAATTACTCGTATGGTATGCTTCATCTAAAAAAGTATAGCTGATAGAGAAAAACTGATTTCGTATTTAGATTCAGCGCCCCAAATATTGTTAAAATCAGTTCAAAAATCCTAGCCACCAAAAAAATTTTTTATTTTTGTAGGCCTGTGATAATCAACTAGTACATATACGCCCCATCAACAATGATGGAAAAACAGTGTTTCGGCTTTCAGTTGAGATAAGCAAATAAAATGAACATTCCAACTTATATTTTAATCTAGAAGGCTAAAATTAATGAGTTATTTTCTTTTTTTCTCTGACTCTTCTCTCATTGTGGGCCCAGTAGTCTGGCGATTTGGGCACTTGGCTGCGGGTTGGAAATGGCGGGTTGAATTCCCGGCCTCGGCGGAGGGCAGGATTTTCCCATGTTCCTTTCACCTCCAAACGGGTTGTAGGGTCTACCCAGCCCTCTATAGAATGGGTACCGGGTTTCTTTTCCGTCAGTTAAAGGCGGTGGGCGTCGGACTGAACCTCCGGTCCCAACTTCGGCCCGTTCGTCATGGAAACGCTGGGAGTCTGACCTCCCGCGCCCCGAAGGCCGCGTGTGGCGGGAAACATTAACTTTTAAACTTCTCTCATTGCTCCACATGCACAAAGGGAGTGATAAGAAACAATAAGCTGAATGTATTACGTGTGGTCTAATGGATAAGACGTCTGACTTCGGATCAAAAGGTTGCAGGTTTGATTCCCATCGCGAACGTTTCATTATACTAATTTTTTCACAGGAAATTAACAAATTCTCCAGACAATCAGAGAAATAACCGATTTTAGTAGGGGAGACCGGGGTCAATTGTAACATTTTTCGCTAATATTTTTTTTACAAGAAAATAATCAGGCATATACAGAAATGAAAAGTATGTAAGGTTTCTTCAACATTAGGTGGACTTATACAAAAATTGACAACTCGTCAAACCGATTAAAAGATCATGTATTTATATCTTTATTTATTCATCAGGCTTTGCAACGCTTGATTTCATATTATTTTTCCACTTTAAACTGTAATTAAATGTTTAATTATATAATTTAAATTTTAAAATATAGGTTCTGTATCTATACAGAATATTGGCTTAAAAACACAAAGTAAAAATTGTCCCCATCAGCAATGTTACAATCGTCCCCAACAGCTCAATTCACATGTGTCGTTCAATTATTTAGCGCAGGATACAGCCATAGCGTATTTTGTGACACAGAAATGTAGCATTTCTATCTGCCTTATTTTTGTATATTTGTCACATTTTTATCTCTACATTTACTTTTGGTTGCAGTTGATAATTAGTAGGACTAAGGAAACTTACTTAAGCAGTAAAAACCATGTTTTTGTAATTATCTTCAGAACAAATTGAATGGCCGATGTCTTTTTTTCGGTAAATCATTCTTGTATATAAGACGAATCCCCATGCCAAAAATTGGGATTTAATGAAAGTTTGCTTAGGCTACAGAGCGCTTGTTACAAAGGCCCCGTGTTACAATTGACCCCAGTCTCCCCTAATACAGCTTCGTAATATTCTCTAAATTTACTTGATTAGATTATCGTTTTGGTAACTATATATATAATGCTCAATCGTTCACCATATTTAGAGTTATCTTCACAAATTAATAAAAGGACTATAACTATTTATTACATGAAAACAAATATATAAAATTTTTTCTGTATTATAGGTTTTACTGGAAATTAATAAATTCTTCCTGCATTGAAGCTCTTTTCTCTACAATAATTTGCTGAATTGCTACTCTTAATAATAAAAAAAAGTAAAAATAAAAATTTATATATAAAATTTGGATTAGTTTTTTTTCTATTCTTTGTAGTTTTTGCTACAAAATATCCCTCGTAAATACGCCAGTAAAGTTTGTTTGCCAATTTTTATTATAAAAGAAGTTACTTCGAATTAAATTTTAACTTTTGTTATTCGTTTTTTTTTCAATGTCAAGGATGTAAGTATGAACTTTGTATTTCAGTTTTTATTTTAAATATTCACATTTTTTTTTTGTTTTTTTTTTTTTTACTTTGCCGATATTTCATTTATTCGTTCTGCAGTGAAATTGCTGTAAAAAATTCTCATAAATACGCATGATATTTAGTTTCTTACAAACTAGAAATTATGATTTAATCGACACCATTCATCTTTAAAATTGATGATAACTGATGTTTCTTTTAACCAGCATCTTTATCACTTTCTTAATATATATAAAACAGTGAATAAGAAAATATATAACTGAACTAAAGAAATAGGATTTTATTATGATATAATTTCCAAACAAAACATTTTTTGCAATATTTATGTAATTATGTAATTCCAAATGTTTATGAAAGATGTAATCTAAAACTATTCTAGATATTTTTATAAATTACTGATTACACGGAAGTTATTTTAAGAATATTTTGGATTAATAAAATTCAAATTTTAAAATTATGTTGAACACCTTTAAGGTTATTTTGCATTTATATTTAGTCTTATTTTGTTTTTATTGAATAAATGAATAAATTTGAATGATAGTTCTAGTTAAAAACTAGAAATTTGCGATGTAATCGATCACATTTTTCGGATTCTATGATGATCTGTATGCAACAAAAATTTTGTTTCATAAATAAAGATGTTTCTAATGATTAGATGGTGTGCTCAGACTGTTCTCCTTGAACTTGTAAACGTTTGTAATTCTGCAGTGGTGTGAATCCAGAAACTTCTGGAACGTTTCTTGCGTATTGTTTCTGCATTCCTAACGTAAATATGTATTCAGTCTTTCATTTGTTGAACGACTTTAAAGGGGTCCGTTGGAATAAGGTGTAAGATCCTAGGTATGTGTGTGTGTGGGAGGGGGGGTTCAGTTAGGACTTTGTCGTTGTATCAGTGGGAGTCTCAGATGGCCGTTTCGTCCTCTGTATCCAACTCATTAGGCAGACAAACACCTCGATGAAAACTCAGACAAAAGAAAACGCTCCATTTCCTGGCCTCCGAATCTGTTCATTTTCTCACTATCTTGGTACAACCTCCTGTAAGGAAGTGCCCACCACTTTAAGGATTCACGATCGGTCATCGGTTCCCTCCAGTCTTTTAAGAATTCAACCTGAAGATCTACTTGTCGACTTTGAAGTAGAAAAAAAAGTTTTAAAAAAAAAGGATACCTAACCTGGTATACCTTTTTATTATTAGGTATCCCTCTGAAGTACCAAAAAAAAAAGGATACCTCACCTGATATCTCTTTTCACCACAGTTCCGCTCCATGAATTCCTTCATTGACTGATTTCCCATTTGCCCTCTGACAGGATTGTCCTTTTTAGGCATTTCCTCACTTCAACTTACTTTATTTACAACACGCAGTTCTATGAGCAAGTTGACGGTTCGCCGCTCTTCCCTGTCATCGCCAACTTCTCCATGGAAAACTTCGAATACGAAATCCTCGAAACCATTCGCCTTCTTCCATTACGACTTTCGTCATTTTGCCGTAAGGTCGTGACTGCCTAATAAAGTTCGACACCTTCCTAAATAATAGACATCTCTGCATTACCTTCACATTGGAAATGGAAAAAGATGGCGCCCCTCCTTTTCTGTCCAGCCTCATCCGACGCAAACCTGACGCGACACTAGGTCATCCAACCTAGTGTCAAACCAACCCATACAGGTTGGTAATTGAATGCCTCCAGCTGTCACCATCCATTCCAACGCAACGCTGTCATCTTCATCCTGGTTCACGTCATCTCCAAACCGTGCCTTCACCATCTCTGATAAAGAAAGCCTCTCGAGAGAACTACAGGTTCTTTCAATCATCCTCATTGAAAATGGTTACCGCCGACACAAAGTGAGTAAAGCTGCTCGAACGCGTCTTCCCTCCACTGAAATTTCTAATAAACCGGCGAAAGTAGTTTTTATTCCTTTCGCTGTTATCTGTCGGGAATCGTAAGTCGTACTCACATCTCTCCTCTAAAACTCAAAATTTTTCTCCCATCTGAGAAAGACAAACTGGGACTACAAACTCCCGGCGTTCATTGCTTTTCCTACTTCTCTGGAGGGCCTACATCGGGCAAATAGGCCGTTCTGTGCAGACCTTTGATGGCATCATGAGCGAGACATACGGTTTGGCCAGAAGAAAAATCGGGCCTGGCCAAGGATTGCATCGATCACGACCACCTGCCTGATTTCTCCGGAATCTTCATCATTGCGAAGTCCTTTGGCTACTGGGATCGTCTCATCCTTGAAGCCATCGCCATTAAAGATGAAACCAAAACAGTTAAGAGAGCCAACGGGCTGCAACACAGGAGCACCTGGCTTGCAGCCTTCGCCATTCGCAACCAAACAAGGAGACGCTCCGCTTTTCGTGCAAAAAAAACCTCCACCGGAAAGCGCGGACCGAACAGAGATCGCCACTCAAACAGTTCAAGCCCAAGGTGATGTCGCTTCTTATTCCCTGAAGATGGAAGGCAATGACGGCGTCTGAAAGCTTGGACCAGTCAAAAATTCTTACTAGGCTGAAAACCCGATAAGAATTTTTTAATCATTCATTCATTTCAATGAAATTAGTGATATTGAAGCAAATTAATTCATATGTTTTCAAACTGTGAAAACTTAAAAGGGACTAAGTTGACATAATTTGTCGACGTTCATTCAACTTCAATCACTTAAAAAGTAATAAGATATTATTTGAAAGAAAAAAGGGTGGATCCTAGGTACTGAATGGGAAGAGAATTCAGCATTGAAACATTCTCGAACCACAGCAGAGATTGAATTCGGTTCCACCAACCTAAAGTACATTAACACGCGCACATGATAAACGTTATTTCCAAAACACCAGAACGAGATGAAATACCTGCTGCTTCAGCCGTTTTACAATAGAAAAACACGACGACTTAAAATAACAAATAACATTCCAAATGATTCCTCTGGACTCACCATTCAACGTTTTGTGTTCAGCAACCGCCATGTTCAAAACGGAAATACAGGGAATTAATATTGCTCAACCGTTCGCTATATTTGTAGTTATCACGTGTCTTCACAAATTTCATAAACGGACGATAACCAGTGACGTAGCAACGCCTTGGGGGGCCCTGGGCGGGAGTTCCATTATTAAGGAACAATTAAAAAAAAAAAAGGGAATTTTCCCTAGGTGGGGCCCTTAGGCTGTCTGGTGGGGCCCCAAGGCTGGCTGGTATAGCTTTTTTTGTATTCTAGATGTTACTTGAAATTAATAAATTATTCCTCTGTTGTAGCTCTCTTCTCTACAATAATTTGCGTAATTGTTACTCTTAACAAAAAAAAAACAAGTATAAATCGAAATTTAGAAATTTGGATAAGAACTTTCTTTTCTTTGTTATTTTATGGACAAAATATCCTTCAAAAGTACGCCTGTAAAGTTTGTTTCCAATTTTTATCGTAAAGTTACTTCGAATTGAATTATTAACTTTTTCTCATTTTTTTTTTCAATGCCAAGACTACTGTAAGTATGAACCTTGTATTCCAGTTTTTATTTCAAATATTTACATATTTTGTTAATTGGTCTATATTTCATTTAATCATTCTGGAGTGAAGTTGCTATAAAAATTCTCATAAATACGCGTATTAAGTTGCTTATAAACTAGAAATTATGATTTAATAGACACCATTTTTCTTTGAAATTGATGAAAAATTATGTTTCTTTTATCCAGCATCTTTATCACTTTCTTAATATATAAAACTGTGAATAAGAAGAAATATATGTAGAACTTTTTCGTGTGCACTTGAATGGAATTAAATGAATGACGCCGACACACAAAATTTAAAAGGTTTAAAAATATATAAAGGACTGGTTTCGCCCAATTTTAACGGGGCTTTCTCAGCAGTGTGACAAATAAAAGTTACAATTTCTTAAATACAATATTTGGAATTTGAATGTGAGGCCGGAGGCCGGGAACCAATGGTAGGGACTTGAGCAGGAACCAATGGCGCGGCTGCGCTGGGTCTACTGAGTGATGTCATCTGCGTTTATTTAACTGCCATCTACCGGGATTTTTGTGAAAACTATCGTCTACGGAATCTGGAAAAAAAAAATGAGGGGGGGGGGGGCTAGATGAAAATTAACGTTGTATGGAAGAGGACTTATTAAATCGGTATTCTGCTATGGTCTGAACGGAAATTGACTCGTTGTATTAATTAGGCATTGTCAAAATAAGCAACGACTCCTTGCATTTATGGAAAAAGTTATCTGATTCTATACATAAAATGGCAGGATTTGTAAAGTTAATGGAATGGTTTCTAAGATGGAAGTGTGCTGCAGTGGCATAATTCATGTCTTTAGTTCGAATAGTATTAAGATGCTGTGATAAACGTTTGCGTAACCTCTGTCTCGCTTCGCCTATGTAAAAACAAAGATTATTATCATATTGGATGGAGCACACGTTACCCGTGGAGGCTGAATGATCAGATGAGACATTTTTGGGCTGTAGTAAACGCTGGATGGTGTTGGAGCACTGAGAGGTTATATTGATGTTAAGGGGATATAGTAAGTGTCGGAGTGCAGCAAACAGTTGAGGAAGGTAGGCCGTCTTCCATCTTGCCTCCCCCCCCCATTTTTTTTCCAGCTTTCGTAGACGATAGCTTTGATAAAAAATCCGGTAGATAGCAGTTAAATAAACGCAGATAACATCACTCAGTAGAATCAGCGCAGCCATGCCACTGGTTCCTGCTCAAGTCCCAACCATTTGTTCACGGCCTCCAGCCTCACATTCAAATTCCAAATATTGTATTTAAGAAACTGTAACCTTTATTTGCAACACAGCTGAGGAAGCACCGTTATTATAGGGCGAAACCCGTCCTTTATGTATTTTGAAATATTTTAAATATTTTTAAACCTTTTAAATTTGGTGTGTCGGCATCATTCATTGAATTAAGAAGATATATAATTGAACTAAAGAAATAGAATTTCATTAATATAAAATTTTCAAACTAAACATTTTTTTTTCAACAACAATTAATACAAAGGAACAAACACACAAAAACAATAGAGATACAAATAATAAAAAAACTTTATTACATGTTGCGAAGGTACTCTTCCTTCGTCGTCAGATATTAAATAAATAAATATATGAAAAGGAAAACAAGGCTCGGAATTAAAATTTAAATGTAACAATAAATTTGGATAACAATAAAATCACAAGTTGCAAATGTAACATATAAATAAATAATCTATCGTAAATTGTAGCGCGTTCTTAATTGATACTTCAGTATTGTAACAGTGTTTCGATTTAATAAACAATGATTCGTGAAATTTACTCAAGTAACAATCCTTCTCAATCCCATAGATGACGGGATTGTTTACCATTATATTGTGACCGGTATTTTTGTGATGTAATGCTGTTAAATATTCCAGGTTACTTTTCTGTATAGCTGTTTCGTATTCTTTCATTCGTTTTTTTACTTTACGTTTACGACGAAGGAAGAGTACCTTCGCAACATGTAATGAAGTTATTTATTATTTATATCTCTATTGCTTTTGTGTGTTTTGTCCTTTGTAATAATGTTTGTACTTTACAGAATAGATAATATTTTTTTCCAATATTTTTGTAATTTTGTAATTACAAATGTTTATGAAACATGTAAATCTGAAAGTATTCTAGATATTTTTACAAATTATTGATAGCACGATAGTCATATTAAGACTATTTCGGATTAATAAAATTCAAATTCTTATATTTCATTTAACACTTTTAAGGTTATTTTTCATTTATAATTTGTTTTATTTTATATTTATTCAATTAATTGGCATTTCATCTACAGACCCAGGTAAACACTGTTATAATAATTTTTATTTACATATTATATATTTCTTGAAGTTCAATTTCAACATCTGAACTACTGATAGCTAACTTCAAAAGTATTAATAAGTACAGTTTTAAATGTAAGTTTTAAATGTAAGTACAGTAATACTACATTTGGTCATATCGCTAAAAATCTATGGAAAACTAATTTGAGATCATAGCAACCGGTTTCTTGATGAAAGTCGGAAATAAATATATAATGTTTGACAGTGATTCAATTATAAAGGATCGCATATTATCAAAAAGTTCGTTGATTAAATAAAACAGTTCAATTTTTTGCCTCAAAAATTAAGTCTTTGCTTACTGAATTGACTTCTTGTATATTTAACTGAAGCAGTTTAATTGAAATATTTACACCTTTGCTTATCAGTAACACAATGATGTCCACATTTGAATATTACCATATTCTATCCTTTTATTTATCTGCGGTGCACATTCAGAAAAATAAATAGTACATCTGCTGAAATATATATTATTCGATGTCTTATATGATGAATAGAAACAAAGAATTCGAAGAAGAAAACAAATTACAAATATGGTATGATTTTATACTCTTCGCTGTATTGTGTCACTTTAAAAGCACTTTTGACTTTTTCTTCTGTATATGGTCTCCGTACATACTTTTCAACAGCTAATCCCTATTATAATTACACACAGTACTCACAATAATTTGTGGGGTTAAATATTGAATTAAAATCATTTTGCTAGTTATTACCAAATTTCATCCATCCGAAATACTATTCATTCATTTTAATGAGATTATTGGATGGAAGGAAATAAATTAACCATTTCAGAAACTGTAAAAACTTAAATGGAACTCAGTTGAGGTCGGATTGTCTGCCCGATGATCGCCCAAAAAGTAGTCCGATACTATTTACCAGAGAGCTGTGTGATTCCTAGGAACTGAATTGGAAGATTAATTTACAATTTAAAAATATGCGAACTCTTCTGGGAATTGAAATCGATACCATCAGCCAGCAGTGAAGCACTTGACTACCGGCACACATGAATAAACATTATTAACTAAATTTTACTTCAATGTAAGTTTAGCATGTGTGAGATATATTTTAATTGAATAAAAGTTCTACCTACACACATAATAAGAAAAAAAAAACATTTTAAAATTTACAATCGATTTCGTTTGGTCTTGGCTGTTTCTGCATACTAGGTGTTCCTAGAAATTATTAGTTTATTCTTGTGAATAAGAAGACATATAATTTAACTAGAGAACTAGAAATAATAAAATTTCGACATTAAACATTTTTCTGAATATTTATGCCAAGGAATTTCAAATGTTTACGAAAGCTTTAAATCCAAATGTATTCTAGATATTTTTATAAATTTATGATTTTAAAATAGTTGTTTCAAGAAAGTTTGGATTGCTAAAATTAGTATTTTTTATAGACGTTCAACACATTTAAGGTTATTTTGCAAAAGTAATTAGTCTTATTTTATTTTCATTCAATAAATAAATAAATAAATAAGTACAGAAATACACATGACATTTAATTGCTTGTAAACTAGAAATTTACGATGTAATCTACAACATTTTTCTTTACGACAAATTCATAATAACTTACATTTCTATTGCCAAGCATCTGAACATAATCACTTTCTTAATACAGGATGAGACAAATGTTGAGCAGCATAAGGAGTTTGGGATGTAGCAAGTAAAGGATGGTGTATGATACAAAACACAGTTTCCATACATATGTGCTCAAACAAGTTTACAAACTTGTAAACGTTTGTAATTCCACTGTGATGTGAATCTTGAAACTTTTGGAACGTTTCTTGCGTAATGTTTCTGCGTTACTAACGTAAATCTGCATGCTGTCTTTCATTTGTTGAATACTTCTTACATCTTTAAACGGCTGCACAGGAATAAATGTAAAGGTGGAGGAGGGGGTGCGTTCAATTAGGACCTTGTCGTTGAATCCATTTGTTAGGAAAAGCACAATTGAGAAAATCGCTTTCAATCACTGCAAAATGTGAAGGCTCTCCCTCCTGTTGAAAAAAACATGTTGCCTCTATTTGCTAATAACGCATCGTCAAGAAAATCCATTAAGAACGGCTGCAGCATATGAAGATATGTTTCATCTGTGATATTATCTTGAAAATGTACAGACCGACAAATTGCTCTTCCCATATTTCAGCACATGCCATGATGCTAGAATCATTTTGTACGTAACTATTTTCCATTCATTGATGATTGCAGTCCTACCAATAGCGAAGAATATAGATGGATTGTTGTAGTTCAGAAACCATTTGCAAAATTCTTGTCGACGATCTGTGTCATCCCCGTGCAAATTCTGGACGAGATGAACTTTATAAGGATGAAAGGAATCACAGCATTACAGAATTACAAAGTTGAAGAAGAACAGTTTAATTATACCATCTAACTTATCTACACCTTATATTTATCAACATCTACGTGTTTTGTATCATACACCATCCTTTACTTGCTACACCCCCAAATGTCTATGATGAGCAAGTTTAGTTTCACCCTATATTTAAACGTGTGAATAACAATATATATAATTCAACTACGGAACTAGGATTAAATACTTATAAAACCTCCAGAAGTGCCCCCACCATTTTAAGGATTCACGATCGTTCATCGGTTCCCTCCAGTCTTTAAGAATTCAACCTGAAGATCTACTGGTCAGCTTTGACATGGTATCCCTTTTCACCAAAGTTCCTCTCCATGACTTCCTTCATTTACTGATTTCTTATTTCCCACCCGTATCTTATTGTCCATTTTAAACATTCCATCACCTCTACTTACTTACAACAGCCAGTTCTATGAAGAAGTTATCGGTTCGCCACTCTCAATGTTATCGCCAACTTCTTCTTGGAAAACTTCGAATACGAAGTCCTCGAAACCGCTCTTCTCAATCACTTGACACTTTACATCGATGACACTTTCGCCATTTGACCGCATGGTCGTGAGTCCCTAACGGAGTTCCACACCTTCTTATAAAGTAGACACCACAGCATTGCCTTCACAATGGAAATGGAAAAGATGGCGCCCTTCCTTTTCTGTCCATCCTCAACCGACGCAAACCTGACGGGACACTAGGTCACAGCGTCTTCCGGAAACCAACATACATCGATCGCTATTTGAATGCTTCCAGCTGCCACCATCCATCCCAACGCAACGATGTCATCTCCACCCTGGTTCACGTCATCTCCAAACCGTGCCTTCGCCATCTCCGATAAAGAAACCGAGGGAACTACAGGATTTTCCAACCACCCTCATTGATAATCTTTAATGCCCACACAAAAAGAGGAAAGCTGCTGGACGCGTCTTCCCTCCACTGAAATTTATGAGAAACCGGCGAAAGTAGTTTTTATTCTTTTCGCTGTTATCTGTCGGGAATCGTGTGTCGTACTCTACAAAAATACGACATACATACGATTCATATCCCTTCTCCCAAACTCAAAAAATTTCTTCGTCTGCGAAAGACGATGTGGGACTAAAAACTCCTTGCGTTTTTTGCTTTACCTGCTCCTGTGGAAGGCCTACATCGGGAAGCAGGCCGTACGTTGGAGACCTGTTGCCTGGAGCAGCAGCGACACATATGGTCTGGCCAGAAGAAATCGTGCCTGGCCAAGCAATCCATCAATCACGACCACCTGCCCGATTTTTCCGGAATCTCTATCATTGCGAAGTCGTTTGGCTGCTGGGATCGTCTCATCCTGCTTTTATTCCTTGCACCAATTACATGAATAGGCAAAAAGGTTTGATAGGACTTGCCTATTATATGTTCCATGGCAACTTGGACTAATTCAATAGAAATGGAGGTAAGTAATGCCTTGACATCAAAGGAAAATAAACGAAAATCAGGAGGAATCATTTTCTTTTTTAAACTCTTTATCAGCTCATTATTATTACGTACTGCTTGTGTGGAAGAAATGTTAAACTTCAGAAATCTTTTATAATAAATAAAAATTGTGATAACATTTTTATCGCTGATCTTTGACAACTGATAATTGGACGCACAGGATATAAGCCATTAATCTCGGGTGGTTTATGCAATTTGAGTAAGGCCCTCGACTTAGGAATAGATAATGTGCTTACCTTCATCTGCTCAGCCAACTCCGTTGAGATAATGGACTTGTCGTGTAAATTACGAATAACTTTCCTATTGTAATTTAGCACAGCCTTGGGATCCTTAGTAAAAATTGTCACTCCTTGAGTATCTTCGATAAATTTACTAACCATTTTTTGATATTTGTCTTTAGATAACACGACGGGTTGTTCCCTTTATCAGATTGCGTGAAAATGAGGTCTTCTCTTTCACGTAAATTTCACGTAAATTATTCAGGTTGGAAAGTTCCAAAGGGTGGAGGGTCCATGGCAGTTTATGCTGGGTGAGTCCATTGATAGTGTTGCCTACTTTGCATCGGAAGAGTGAAGCTTGTTGTTTATCAGGAATATTAGAAATAGCTTTTTCTAATTTGGCAATTGTAATAAACGGATTAATTCTTTTTGGCAAATTATATTTAAGACCTCTTCCTCTAAGATTAATGACTCTCGTATAGTAAAATGGGTGAATGGGCAATCTCTTTTTGCTAAGCGCAACCAATTTCTTTATATGAGTATTTGCAATTTTGAAAAATTGAATTTGAAAGGCCTCCGCTGCGAAACCTAACACTTTGACGAAGTTATCCGTAGAAAGCATTTGGCGCAAAGCGGTAGATCCCTTTCGAATTTTATGAAGAAGGCCTTTTATTTCTCTGCCGGTGTAGTTTTTTCAAATTAAATGTAAAATTTTTTTTGCCTAATATACTTAACAGTGCTTCGGTTCCTGATACCTGGAGCTTCACCTGAATTTGTAGAAAACTCGGTTCTAAATCCCTTGAGCGGCACTGGGAGTTGAATATGATGGCTGCTTTATTGGCTGCGATCTTCTTGTTGTTTTGATGACCATCTTAATGGGCGT
Source organism: Thereuonema tuberculata (assembly GCA_023159025.1). NCBI lineage: Eukaryota > Metazoa > Arthropoda > Chilopoda > Scutigeromorpha > Scutigeridae > Thereuonema > Thereuonema tuberculata. The sequence goes on along the minus strand of JAFIDM010109670.1, from coordinate 20,936 downwards.
GATTTGCTTCCCATGGAAATTCCGGAAGAACGAATTGGCTGCCATAATTTCCAATATAATGGAGAATATCAAATCAGTTGAAGATAGTTTTTACGTGTGCATAACATCTGAAGATAATATTGTTACCAGTGGATTGGGTCACCTTCCCATCGGGTGAATCGACTCGCCCAACCTGTCATCCCTGGAAGGAGTTGACCGTTCCAGGACTGAATGCGAGGCAGCCTATGGGTATTTATGGAGCTGCAGAGCCGTATTCAACCAAGTCGTTTGGGCGGCAGCAGCCGCAGGAGTAGGCTCTCCCTCCCCCGGAGCCGGAGCCGGAGCCGGAGCCGGAGCCGGAGCCGAAGCCGAAGTCGTTTAGGCGGCCAGGAGCCGCGAGAGTAGGGACTCCAACCGGAGCCATAGAAGTTGTTCTGGCGATATCCAAGACGTGTGAGAAGTCTCTAACCGGAGATAGCCGAATACGTTACAGCGGCAAGGAGCCGCAAGGGATACTCCGCAGTCAGCGAGTGGCTTACGGTAACGAAGACTACCCAGTCCAGGAGAAGTAACCCGTCTGCCGAGTGAAGTGAGGAAGCCGCAGCCGCAGCTTCAGGAAGTCAACGCCGGGAGAAGAATTCCTTCGGCCGTTGAAAACGCTCCGTTTACCGAAGACGACAGGGACGTCCGAAGACCAAGGGGAACGACTGTGAGAGAAGCGATCTCCAGCCGATTTCACCGCAGCAATTGCCGCCGGTCCAGAAGCCCTGGGTTCTACGAGGAGCGAGTACCTGTGAAGACTGCAGCGAAGCCCCAGTGACACCCGTGGGACACGGGACGATGTCGATGCAGCTCCCCACGAACTTTTAGTTTACTTTTCATAGACTCTTAGTTTAGTTTCAATAAAGATACACTGAGGTGAAGGATCAAATCTCCTATCGTAAAAAATCCCTACCCCCTTGCCACCGGAGTATTGTGGGCTTTAGACCCATTGCCCCAAACGCCGGTAGCAATATGAAATTAAAAAGTTTTTGTTTTCTGTTGTTCCCGTTCTCCACCAGATGACAACACAGATTAAAACTGCTGCATGGATCCAACACCAGAGGGCATTTCAGTCCGTTATGTCACCATTTGAAATTCATATTTTGATGAACTTTTAAATAGACTTGCATTTGCCACGCATGTATTAGCTTGAAAACGATTGGAGTCCAATTGACACTACTAGCTGTATATTTTATTAAATATACTTTTTCGTAGTGTATGCCTGCGTGCTCTTTTTAATTTCATATTACCTCCGTTCGTTATATTTGTGAAGAAACGTGATCACAGTTAACCAATCATTATCATTTCCGTTCTTCACTAAAAACTTCCTTGGCCGTATCTGGAATGTCGTGTAAGTTACTTACGCTGTTTATATCTTATTTGTCGTCTCTCTACAATATTTTATTTTATTACTTTTGTTGGGTATCAAGAATCTTTTTTTATTTCTTTATTTTCGATTTCATAAAAGGTTAGTTTTTAGTCATCCGTTTCTGTTTACGATGCTGGCTGCTCTTTTTTTCTTGCACGGCGTTTCAAACAATGGGCTAGGCTTAGTGGTAAGCAAGGCTGCGGTTTCCTTAACAATACTGACAACTGAACGAGATGAAATACGTTTAGCTGTTTTACGATAGAGATAGACGACGACATTCCAAATCATTCCTCTCCACTGACTCTTCAACGTTTTGTGTTTAGCAGCCGCCATGTTCAAAATGGAAGTACAAGGAATAACTAATGCTGAATCAATCATGATATACATTGAAGAATCTTCTTAACATCTCGTATTTATTTCATAATATTTCGTTTTCATAAAATTGAAAACTTCTTCAGTTTATTTTAGGATAAGAAAAACTTTCTTCATGTTCTTGAATTCGTTATTATACATTTGAGAATACTTCTTTTACAATAATATATGGACTTTCTATCTGTGCCATTCAATACGTTCCAACAATATGTTTACATAATCGTAATACTTCTCACACAATCATATGTTGATTTTCGTTCAGTTTTTACAATCCAGCACGTTTTAACAATTCATAATTAATGTACATTAAATTCTAAAACATTAATACTTCTTAATCAATACTATGTTGTCTTTCTTTATGTGTTTACAATTCATAAATAACTTCATAATGAATTTACATTAAATTCTGTTACCTTTTAGTAAGATTTTAATAACATTTCACATTCATTTAGCATATTTATAATCAACTAGTACATATACGCCCCGTCAACAATGATGGAATAACAGTGTTTCGGCCTTGAGTTGAGATAAGCAAATAAAATAAGCATTCCAAATTATATTTTAATCTAGTAGGCTAAAATTAATGAGTTATTTTCTTTTTTTCTCTGTCTCTTCTCTCATTGTGGGCTCGGTAGTCGAGTGGTTTGGGCGCTTGGCTGCGGGTTGGAAATAGCGGGTTCAATTCCCTGCCTCGGCGGAGGGCTGGGGTTTTTTCCATGCTCCTTTCACCTCCAAACGGGTCCTACGGTCTACCCAGCCCCCGCTAGCGTTTGTGTTTTGTTTAGTTATGTGCGTTCTTTGTTTTTATTTACAGTAAAATGTTTCTAACGCACGTTAATTTTCTTGTCTAAATATTAACCTTGTTATAAATTAATCCCTTGATGCTAAGCTAAACGCTAGCGGGGATTAATTATTCAACCCTTTTTATTCTTGATTTTGTTTTGATGGTTTTGTAATTCAGAGGTGATTGATTTGTATGTTTGTCCGTTTTGTATATCGTCCCATTTCACTGAGCTTGGTATGCTGGATGGATTGGACTGATGAGAGGCCAATTAGCCTCGAAACAGTACTGTCTCCAATTTCCAGCACAAATATAATTTCACTGTTCATGTTATTCGGTTTAGGTATAACCTTGCTCTCCTAGTAAACAGCTAAACCTAGCTAATAGGCCTCCCTTGTATTTTGTATGTACAAGTCCTCGGATCTTTGTTAAAGTAAAAAAGAGTCACTTACTTTACAATCCGATGCTCGCTGTAAATTTCGATGCTCGCGGATCGTATCCTTTTGATAAAATCCAGACGATAAACAGGACGGATACGATTGACAATATCTTGGATTTCGAATCCAACATGGCGGGTGTTCGCTTAGGATAACTAACAACTTCGATATCCTTTGTTGTTCTTTGAATCCTCAACGCTGGAAGAAATAAAATAAAAAAGTTAAAAAGGCTAAGCATGAGCTTTTTATCATGGTGATATCTTCTGGCTTCTATATCGATCCTTTTAGTAGTATAACACTTTGATTATATTCAATCAAAGTAGAACTTATCTTTTATTTTATCCTAATCTACTGGAATTCATAACCCGGTTTCCAATATCACATATCAATCCTTTTCTTCTTAAGTCTTGCGCACGAAGCATCGCTCCAGATTCTTCATATTCCTGCAGCCTTGGAATTTCTCAATAATTGACATCATGCTCTCGTTCTCACGTATGTTTTCCATGTGCACCAACAATTGATATCACATTAGCATTAGGCAATTGTTCCAGTTCTCTTCGTTCAGATCTTTGGACTTGCTTATTTTTTTTATTTTAAACAAATTATACTTATAGGATTGCATATTGATAACTTACCTTATATATATCTTTTAGCTTTACAGTTACTTCGAATTAAATATTAACTTTTCTGGTTCGATTTTTTTTCAATGCCAAGGATGTAAGTATGAACTTTGTATTGTAGTTTTTATTCTAAATATTTACATATATTTTTTACTGAGTCTCTATTTCATTTATGCATTCTGCAGTGAAATTGCTTTAAAATATCTCATAAATACGCTTGATATTTAGTTAACAAACTAGAAATTATGATTTAATCGACACCATTCATCTTTTAAATTGATGATAACTGCTGTTTCTGTTATCCAGCATCTTTATCACTTTCTTAATATATAAAACTGTGAAAAAGAAGATATATAATTGTACTAAAGAAATAGAATTTCATTATTTTAAAAATTCCGTACAAAACATTTTTTTCCAATATTTATGTAATTATGTAATTACAAATGTTTATAAAAGCTGTAAATCTAAAAGTATTCTAGATATTTTTAAAAATTATTGATAATTGGAGAGTTATTTTGGATTAATAGAATTCACTTTTTAAAATAACATTTCATACATTTCAGATTATTTTGCATTTGTAATTAGTCTTATTTTATTTTTATTCAATAAATTGGCATTTCATCAACAGACTCAGGTAAACACTTTTATACTAATTTTTAATTACTTATTATTTAATTCTTGATGCTTAATTTTAATATCTGAACTACTCTTAAGTAACTTCAAATGTTTTAATATGAAGTTTTGTTACAAAAATTACATTGATGTAAGTAAACGGTGATATTGTTATAAGCTGCGGAAATCTATGTTGAGAACTGGTTAATTGATGAAAATCGGAAATGAATATAAAATAAATGCTTGACTGTGATCTAATAATAAAGAATCGCATATCATCAAAAAGTTCGTTGATGATATTAAACAGTTCAATTTCTTTCCTATGAAGTTGAGTCTTTACTAACTGAGTTGACGTCTTTCATATTTCACTAGCACTAAAATTGAGATTTTTACACATGTTGTGAAATGGAAGGAACTAAATAAACATGTTAAGAAATTGTAAAAACTTGAACCGGACGCTCGCATATCTCTAACACCAGAAACACTAAAACGATACTCATTTACAAAGAGCTGGGTGGATCCTAGAAAATGAATGGAAAGTGAATTCAGCATGGAAACGTGTTTGAACTCAACCAGGGAGTCAATTTGATAACATCAGCCACAATGAAGTACATTGTCACTTTTCTAATAAAATTTATAATGAATTTTTTTATTAGACGATAAGGAATGAAATACTCCCGGCGTTTATTGCATTACCTGCTCCTGTGGGAGCACCTACATCGGGAAAATAGACAGTACGATCAAAACTCGTTGCCGGGAGCATCAGCGAGATATATGGCCTGGCCAGAAGAAATCGGTCCTGGCTGAGCAATGCATCGATCATGACCACCTGCCCGATATCTCCGGCACCTCCATCATTGCCAAGTCCTTTAGCTACTGGAAACATCTCATCCGAGAAGCCATCGTCATTTAGGATGAAACCTACGCAGTTAACAGAGGCAAAGGGCTACAACTCAGCAGCCATATCGCTCTTCACAACCAATCATGCAGACGCGCCGCTTTTCGGACCAAAAAATTTCCACCTGAAAGCGCGGACCGAACAGAGATTGGCAATCAAACTGTTCAAAAAGCCCACGGTTTTCTCGCTTCTTATTCCCTGAAGATGGACGCAATGATGGCGTCTGAAAGCTTGGACCATCCCGAAACTCTTACTAGGCTGAAAACCCGAGAAGAATTTTTTTAATGATTCATTCATTTCAATGAAATTAGTGAAATGGAAGCAAATAAATTAACGCGTTAATAAACTGTAATAATCGGTTTGTCGACGCTCGCCCAACTTCAACACTTCAAAAGTAACATGATATTATTTGAAAGAGAGAAGGATCCTAGGTACTGAATCGGAAGAGAACTCAGCATGGAAACAACGTTCATTATATTTGTGAAGAAACTTCATCACCGTTAACCAATCATTATCAGTTCCTTTCTTCAGTAGAAAGTTTCTTGGTCGCATTGGGAATGTCGTTTAAATTACTTCCTGTGTTCACATCCTGTATGTCCTATCCCTACTATGTTTTATTTTATTATTTTTGTTATCTATTTATTCATTTTCGATTTCATTAAAAGTTTTGTTTGGCCGTCCCCATTTCTGTTATCGATTCCGGCTGATCTTTTTTCTTGCCCGGCGTTTTAAACAATGGACTAGGCTTAGTGGGAATAACTAATGCTCAATCGTTCACCATATATGGAGTAATCTTCAGAAATATAATAAACGGGCTATAACTATTTATTACATGAAAACAAACATGTAAATCTTTTTGTGTATTCTAGATATTACTAGAAATAATTAAATTTTTTCTGTATTGTATCTCTCTTCTCTACAATAATTAGCAGAATTCTTACTCTTAACAATAAAAACGAGTAGAAATCGAAATTTAAATATAAAATTTGGACGAGGTTTTTCTTTTCTTTGTTCTGTGGCAGATAAAATATCCTTCAAAAATACTGCCTGTAAAGTTTTATTATAAAGGTTCATAAAAGTTTTATCATAAATAAAAGTTACTTTCAATTAAATATTAACTTTTCTCATATTTTTTTTATTATTATTAATGCCAAGGACGTAAGTGTGAACGTTTTATTTCAGTTTTTATTTTAAATCTTTGCTTAATATTTTCACTTGATGTGTATTTCATTTATTCAATCCATAGTGAAATTCCTGTACAAATTCTCGTAAATATGCATGATATTTAGTAGCTTACAAACTATAAATTATGATGAAATAGACACGATTCATCTTTGAAATTGATGAAAACTTATGTTTCTTTTGCCCAGCATCTTTATCACTTTTTTAATATGTAAAACTGTGAATAAGAAGATATGTAATTCAACTGGAGAAACAGAATTTCAATATTATAAAATTTTCAGATTTAAATTTTTTACAATCTTTAAGTAATTATGTAATTACAAGTGTTTACTTTTGATTTGAAGCTGCAAATCTAAAAGTACTGTAGATATTTTGATAAATTAATGATAATACATAGTTATTTAAGAAATTTGGGATTAATAAAATTCACATTTTTATATTATGTTTAACACGTTTAAGGTTATTTTGCAATTGTAATTAGTCTTGTTTTATTTTTATTCAACTAATTGGCATTTCATCAACAGATTCAGGTAAACACTATTATACTAACTTTTATATATTTTATACATTATACATTAATTCTTAATTATACCTTAATTATAATTAAGTAATTACCTAATTGTAATTCTGAATTATACATTAATTCTTAATGCTAAATTTCAGCATCTGAACTGTTAAGTTCAAAAGTTTTAATGTGAAGTTTTGTTGAAAAATTATATAAATATAAGAAAATGGTCATATTGCTAAAAATTTAGGGAAAACTAATTTGAAATCGTAGCAACCGGTTTCTTGATGAAAGCCGGAAATGAATATTTAATATTTGACTATGATCCAATAATAAAAGATTGCAGATCATCAAAAAATTCGTTGATTAAATAAAAGAGTTCAATTTCTTGCATGAAACGTTGAGTCTTCAGTTACTGAGTTGACTTCTTTCGTATTTCACTAGCACTAAAATTGAGATATTTACACATTTGCTTATCGGTTATACGACGATGTCCACATTCGAATATCTGCACATTGTATTCTTTTATTTATCTCCATTGCACTTTCACAAGAAATAATACATTTGCTGCAATATATATTATTCTCAGTTATTGAATAGAAACACAGTATTGGAAGAAGAAAACAAATGACCAATGTAATATGATTTTATACTTTTCGCTGTACGGTATGACTTTAAAAGCATTTTCAACTTTTTCTTCTATATACATTCTTCGTACATACTTTTCAACAGCTGACCCTATGATAATCACACACAGTGTTTCTAATAATTTCTGTGCTGCAAAGGCGAATAAATATCACTTATTTTTTTAACAAATTATTAACAAATTTCATCCAGCAGAAATACCATTCAAATATTTCGATGAGATTAGAGAAATGGAAGGATGGAAATAAATACGTTCAGAAACTGAAAAAAACTTAAACCGCACGCTCGCATATCTTTAACCCCGAAAACACTAAGCCGATATTCATTTACAAACAGCTGGGTGGATCGTAGGAAATGAATGAAGTTGAATTCAGCATGGAAACGTGTTCGAACTCAACCATGGATTGGATTTGATAATATCAGCCATAGTGAAATACATTGCATTTTCTTAATAAAATTTATAAGAGATTTTTAAAATAGGATTATTAATAAATAAAATGCTGAAATAGAAAAGTTACTAATGAAAAATAAAATGAATGTAATCAATACATTTTCTATTTAAACCACAAACAGAAATAACTAGAATTTGTTAATATATAGTTTCTTTTGCTAGTTTCAATTCTCAATGCATCTGTTCCTAATTGTAGTTACTCAAGATAAAAGATGGCTTCCCCTGGGGAGTTCGAAACTTGGCTATCACTCTCCTTTGACCTTTTCCTCCCTTCTTTTATTTTTATACTTGGTGATCACTTCAAGCGGTTTTTCTTTTCATAAAAGAAGTTTCATCACTAGATAAAACAAAAATACTGCTTTCACTTAATACTACACAAACACATTAGCCTTTTCCTATTATGTCACCTTTTATGTGAAAGTTTCGGTGTCGCTTGGCTTTCGTGGTCACTTCACTTTTGCTTCATAAACACTAATAGTTCGCATAAATTAACACACTATATATATTTAGAATCAGAATAGTAGAAAACAGATCACACTGCTCGAGCATTCATCTTAATAGAATAAGGTGTTAAAAGATAATATTTGAGGTAGATATGATCGCTCGAATCGCAACTTAAAGAGAGTTTGGATTGGTGATGGCCCCGCTTTCCTGCTGAATTCGAAATCGACACGACGAAATGACCTCCGTTGTCTATCATTCTTCTTGAATGAATTGCGATAAACAAAAAGTTTCCTGTTTGTTAAAAATAGTTCTCTACTTATAGTTTATGTAGTTTGTCTTGTATATTTACGTTGCGGTCGTAGGGTATTGTCTGCCTATTCATCTCGCGTTATTGTTCTATCGAGTTGGCTCCCACATCGCTTTCTTTCCGTTTATGGTCAACCGCCTGAAGGTTTCTTTACTCTCTCGCCATTTTTTGGGTTATCTGGGGATCGGCTATCCTCAAATGGCTATTCACTTGCGTAACATTTCGTCTCCAAATTGTTAAAAACTCCGGCTGCTACGACCTCCTGTCTTCCGATTAATTCGACTACTGCTCATTCATTTCTTAAGGAAAAAATCAAGTTATTTCAGAGAATTAAAATAGAAGAAAATTTAAAATAGGATAAATACAGTAGAAATTCAGAATATATAATTAATATTAGTAAGAAAACTCTAAGAAAAGATGAAATCAAAGCCTTAAATAAAGGTTTTGATTTTAATGTTAAAGGTGGATTTAGTACTAATAAGGTTTGTTTGAGATTGAAAAGAAGATATTCTTCATAAAGAATAAGAAAGAAACGTTTTTTCAAATTTATAATGAATTATAAGATTCAAAATTATGAGATTCAAAACCCAATATTTCAGAAAAAGATTTTAAAAACGTTAATAAATTAATGAACAACGAGGAAATATTAATAAACAAATCAGATAGAGGCAATGCATTTGTAATTGATAAAGAAGAATTCAACAAGAAGTTTATGTTGATGTTAGAATCTGGAGATTTCTCAAAACTAGACAAAGATTACATTTTTATACTTTACAATAAAGTCAAACTTGAAATCCAAAATTTGAAAAAAGAAAAAAGCCTTAACTATTATCAATACAAGGAAATGATTAAAGATATGTCTAAAGTTCCGACTTTTGAACCAAGTATTAAAATAGATAAATCAGATTACCGTTTAAGAGCTGTCATTAATTCTTACGGTTCTCCACTGCAAAGAGTAAATTCCTAAATAAAATTTTAAGTGATTTAACACTCGACAGTCCAGACATGATTATAAAAGACACACAACAAGTCATTGTATCTATTAAAGAATATAGAAGTTAGGCTGTACACATTGGGCATCGAGTCTATGTACACGAATATTCCCGTCTTAGAGACTGTAAAGATTATAGATTCCAAAATATGATGATGTTATCAAAAACAAATTTAAATTGGAGAAAACTCATTTCGTACAATTATTAGTTAGTATGTAATAATAGTTATTTTAAATAGGGAGATAAGATATGGATGGTTTTCCTATGGGTAGCCCGATTTCAGGCACTATGTGTAACTTATTTATGAATTGGTTTGAAGTGTTTTATGTTAAAAAATGGAAAGGTGCAGGTTTCCTTTATAGACGTTACGTGGATGACATTTTAGTAATATGGGAGGGCTCAAAACGGCAATTTTCTGTTTTTCTCAATTATTTAAATACCTACCATGAAGACGAAACATTCAAAGTAGAAGAAGCGAAAGATAACAAAATTAATTTTCTAGACATTATAGTGATAAATGATAAAGCAGGTTTAACATTTGAAATTTATAGAAAACCTTACCAAAATAACCATATTTTGAATTTCTTATCTAACCACTACACTGCTACCAAAAAAGATATTATCAAAAAGATTTTGACTGGATGCTGTGCTTTACAAATTGTTTGGGAGAGTTTAAATTATGTATGTGATTTAATTGACTTTTAACTGCCTTTTTAAATAAGAACGAATCAGAAATAAGAAGCACTGTCAACGGAAAATTTGAATAAAATAATGGAATTAGATAACAAACAGTTAAAATTAGAATAAATGCTGAAAAAGATTATTACAATTATAAACAGTAAGATAACTTAGAATATGTAATGCATAAATAGAACTATTAAAAAGGATAAAACAGAATATACTATTAATAAAAATCATTACAGTATTATAATATACAAATTGAAAATAACAAATGAAGATAATCTGATCTTATAAATTCACCAACTTTTTGTAAGTTTTGAAATTGTAAGAAAATATATTAAAGGCATTTATTTTTTTAGGAATAATCAAGAAATATTACAGATGGAGTATTCAGTTATTTACCTCTTACCTTAGCTAATGTTGACTACCTAATGAATAGCATTTACAATAGGAATGTTAAAAATATGGAAATTTCTGTTTATTCGAAAACATGTTAGCTCGAGAATAGTTCTGCAATTAATAATGTTTATCATTTTATAACAATACACTGTGAGTGCTGAATCACTTTTTACTTTTAGTTTTTGTTTCATTTTACAAAAGTAGATTCACGTAGGCTTCTTTAAGTTCGAAAATTTTAGTGAAATGAAGACTGAGTCGTATTTGATCAATGATTTATGGATTGCAGCATAATTAAGTTTCTACCATAATTCTAACTTATTGAATATGAGCAAAAACTGTATTAAATCTTTGTATCCTATTTTTGTTTTATGAAGGAATTTTCTTCGAATGCAAATATTAATTTTTCTTATTCGTTTTTCCAATGTGAAGCCCGTAAGTATGAATTTTAAATTTCAATGTTTAATTTACATATTTCTGTTATCTTTTCTCTTGGCCTATGCTTCATTTATTCATTCGATAAGGAAATTGAAATATTACATTATCTTTTGGAAATTCGTAAGATGTTTAGTTGTATTGATATTACTCAAAGTTTCTCTTCCCGGTGACAGACTCAGGGTGCGAATCCTTTCCTCTCTTGTTATTTGCGTTGTGGCTTGTTTTTGCTCTTTTCGTTGAATCATCAGGCAGGTAAAATCTCTTTTTCTTTAATGAAAGTTTATTTATAAGAAATACAAAGAATGAAAATATCAGTAGAAGTGAAGGGTTAGAAAAAAATAAAGTTTCTGTAAAATTGGCTAGAAATATAATACTATCTAGTATAAATAAGAATCACAAAATTTGTAAAATTTAAAGAGTTGTTATTTTAAATAATGAATAAAATTATTGAAATTATGTTATAATGGAAAGTTTAGGTTCGTTTGCATATTAAAGAAGTATTGTTTTGATGTTATTTCTAACAATGTTCAGGATCTGTGACATGGCATTCTAAAACTTGACAAGTTATGATATATCTTATCAATGATGAAAGTACAACAATTAGGCAGTTTTCATCGTTGATAATTTCTTATATGTCTACTAGGCCATCTCCCGTGTACAGATTGTTCGTTATAGATATTTGAAGAAGAGATTTATTTAGATGGACGTTGGTTGATATAGATGTTAAATGAAGATCATAGCTTATATACGATACTCCTGGCGACGAATTGATTGTAACTATTCTTTCGAGTGAAGATAACCAAATTCTGATGACTTGTGAATCTAGACAAATTTTCCTCTTTGGCGGAGACTTCAGACAAATTTTACCTATAGTCAAGAATGGCCGAGATTACGACATTATTAACAGTTCTTTGAAAAGATCTCATCCTTTCTCTCGTTGTCCATTTCGATACTAATTGATTGTCGATGATAAAACGATGGTTTATAAGAGATAATCCAAGAATAATCGATTCCAATGAAGGGGTTAAAGCAACATTTTGAAGTTTTGAAGACTCTTTTCAAGCCATCTCTTTTTCAAGCATAATAAAATTCGAATAAGTACAACAAAACAAAATAGTTGAAAGCTTAAACAAATTTCAAAAACACGTGAATCAATAAGTTTAGTTGTTTTTACAAAAATATATTAATAAAGTACAATTCAATTATTAAAAGTAATAATAAGAAGAAAATAAAATTTAAGATAATCTAACAAAACTCGATTCCAAAGAAAGCAGTTAACGCATTATTTTGAAGTTCAATAATGCTCATTTTGAATTTGTCGACTTCCTCGTGACAATAAAAAATGAAAAACCGTTTTCCATTGTTGCACTAACATTGGGGCACAACAACAACACAACAATTGCGGAGATATAAGTCAAAAAACAATGTGAAAAGAGTTGTAGTCCCTATGGCCTAATGGATAACACATCCGACTTCGGATCAGAAGGTTACAGGTTCAATTCCCGTCGCGGAAATTTCATTGTAAAAATTATTTCTATTTTCCATTCGCACAGAAAATTGCGCCGGACAGACAGACACACAGACAGACAGATTTTAGTAATATAGATTCCCTCTTAGGAGGGAAACTTGAAATTTATGGTTACCATCACATGGAGTTACTTTGAATATTATTTGGAGGATTCGAGTTTTATTTTTTTGAGAAAGTATATTACTACACTTTTTTTCATTCCAGACATGGATCTTGTAGCCTGGAAAATGTAATCTGTGGTAGAGTAAAATATATTTAGATTAAGCAGTATTTAAACCAGGAAAAAATTTTTAGATTCAGACGTAAAACTAACGTAAAAATTTGTCACCATATAACTTTTATGTCTACTGCTTATTCTGATATAAGCATGGTACTCACCGTTGAATTACTTCTTTGCGCACGTAATACAAACTCTCATTCTTTTACATTAACGATTTAAAATTTCAAAATTCAATTTGTTTTTGTATTTTTTAGCTAATGAATATTTTAATCTTCTGCATTGCCTTTCTCATATACTCGAGGACTAATTTCCATTCTGTTAATTAAAATTAATAGAACGCAATATGTTTTTATTGTTATTATTATTACTTTAGATGAGTATTTTCTAATTTGTTATAGAAATAAAAAAGCAATAATTATCCTTTTAATTTAAGACTAGAAAAATCGATGGATTATTTTAGGTTAGATACCTCGACTTATCTTTAAATTTTGAAACATTACTTACAAAACGTCAGTTCTTTGTTTTACAATGATAGTGAAAAAATTGAAAATAGAGTTTATTAGGATTTTTATAATTATTAATAATTGTCTACGTCTATGTATAAGACTAGTATTAAAGATTTAGTTAATTTCATTTTTATTCTTTCTTGCTGTGATCCATTTAATTATTTTAATGTTATTAATATTACTATTATAAAGCTGAAGAGTTTGTGTGTTTGAACGCGCTAACCTCAGGAACTACCAGTCCGATTTTAAAAATTCTTTTTGCGTTAGATAGCCCATTTATTGAGGAAGGTTATATGCTATATAACATCACGCTACAACCAATAGGAGCGGAGCAGTAAACATAAACGTCAATAAAACGTGCGGCGGCGGCGGGGCGGCTTGGCTGCACAACGAGAACCGAACATTACCGAGAAGGACCTAACTTAACGCGGGTGACACCGCGACACATAGCTTGTCTTTAATATGCATAATGTTTCACTGTGAATAATTAATAATTTTGAAAATAAATAAGTTTTTACCGAGGTGTTAAATATCTATTATATTCATCTATTTTAAGATTATGAAAGATCTATTTCTTTTATGTTTATATGATTGACGTCTTTTGTTCTGTATCTCCACATTGAGGAAGTTAAACAGATTGAAGTTTAACGAAACATTCTGTTGTAATTTTGAAATTTTGCATAAAATTTGTTTAAAGGAAATCTGTTTTCGGCCCTTATATTTCCGAAAATCCTTGGCGCACGTAAAATCTCGGATAAAAAAAAGTTTATTTCTTCTATCTTCACTACAACTGCAATATTTCCCAGAGTGGACTACTGTGCTCTTCAGGCCTCTTTTACATCTATTACATTTTGAAAATGTCTAAATAATTATGTTATTAATATTTAAATATTTTTACAGTCTTAAATTTTTTAATATTTTATAGTTTAAATTAGAAAAATACTGGAAAAAGATTTGATAATTGAACTCGTTACATACTATAAATTTCTTTAAATAGTTTTTAGTTTAAGAACGATAAGCTTTGGAAAATATTTTGGAAATGCAGTGATTGAAAGATGATGGAATTGATGGAAATATTTAAAATTTTCAATATTTTTGGAATTATTTAATAGCAGGGAGGTAAATTAAATACGAGAGAATCTCTTTTTTTATATTGAGGAACTATTTTTTTGTGTATAATGTTGCTTCAAGACAACAATCCTTATTTTTTTTATTTCTTTAATTAAAGGCAAAAACCGTATGTATTGTTGTTGTCATTTTAAAGTTTTATTTTTTATATTGTTATGTTTATCTCTTAACAACTACAATTATATATTGTTTAACACCATGTTTATTAATTTGATTAGAATTTTTGTTCTTTAAAAATTTGCGATTTACCTGAATAATGTTACAAACTAACAAAATAATTTGATTTATCTAAGCAATAAAGCAATCTAACGTGCATGAGATATAATTATCAGTAAAAAATAAAATAAGGCCAATACACATATTTTAAGATTAAAAATGTTTTAACACATTTTTTTAAACTTTAAACATCTGTATTGGCCTTATTTTATTTTTTAATGATAATAATGTGATTTAATTTCGGTAATTGATTTGTGTAACCAAAATGCATCTTTGAAGAACTCCCCAGGTATATTTGGAGAAAATCTGTTGAGTAATGATAATTTTAGGCACATTTTAGCCATGTCGAATATTTACATTATCATAAATCTTTATCTTCAACATTATTTTATGTTTTTACACTAATTATGCATTGTCAAAAGTTTAAACTCAAGAACATCTCTTTTGTTTTCAAAATAAACACTGCCTGACAGAGAAAATGCCACACCATGAAGAAATGCTCAAAAACAGACCAAACTGCCTGCATAGATAGCCAAACAGATTCAGAACAAATGATTTAATTTTCAGTTACAGACAAGGCTCCAGTGGTCTAAATTACAGGATGGTCAATTCATTTCTGAACCCGACGTGGCATCCATTCGATGAGTGTCCCGGGATATTGTAGACCAAATGATGTTGATCCGAGTCCAGAGTTCATCTTCATTTCGTGGGTGGGTGTGTATTCAACCGACGTCCAATCGTGTCCCACAGATTCTCGATTGGCGAGAGATCGGGAGAGATCGAGGTCTGGCCAAGGAATCATCTGCACACTTTGCAAAGCCTGTAGGCTGATTCGAGCTGTATGTTTCCTGTTGAACCATCGGGTTTGGGACACCCTCCAGATATGGTAGTGCCATTGGCCGCAGCACTCAGCATCATAGTTAGAGAAACCGTTCAGTACAAAAAAAAAAAAAAAAAAATCAGATATTACCATCATTGTAAAAGAGTTAAAGTATCGCCACAACAGGCCTAAGCAGGCCCAAGAGCTCGCGGGAGGTAAGGCTCATGTTCCCTAAGTTGAGGTCCGAAGGTCAGTCCGACGCCCGCCCGCCTTTAACTCCCGGGAAAGAAACCCGGTATCCATTCTTCTGAGGGCTGGGTAGACCCTAGGACCCGTTTTGAGGAGAATGGAGCGTGAAAAAATTCGCGCTCTCCGCCGAGGCCGGGAATCGAACTCCTCACCTCCAACCCGTAGCCAAACGCCCTTACCCACTCGGCTACCGGGCCTACACCATCATTGTAAACCTGCTCGTAATCCCATGGTTGAATATAGAAAATAGAAGAAAGAAACTCGTAGATGGGCTTACAGTTTTGGAACAATAACTGGATAATTAAACCTATTACAAAATGCTGTGATTGAACATCAAGATCTTACAGTTTATACAAGATAGTTGTTTATTGAAATGAGAGACAAATCTACGAAATAAGTATACATCAAATCGTCACAAAGAATAATTAGCGTTTTTTCTTAGAACTTATTAGTATGCTTATTCCTAATATTTTTAAAGTTTTTTTAAAAAAACTTTAGCAGCTGTTATTGGAAAAAAAAACTTATTGAATGTATCCAATATATATTTATGAATTTTTTGGATTTGCAAAATAGAAATTTCACACTGTTCACAAAATTTAGGGGATATTGCGAAATGAATATAATACACTCAAAAAACAGACGCATTTGAGTTTATTTATTAAAGAATATCATCAGAGAAGCAGATAACACGAAAATGAAAGTTGTCTGAATATGCAAATGAGCTTCTGGAAACCAAGTTAGAAGTCAAGTACTGTTCGAGATGTCGGAGGCCCTAAACATTTCAACCACTGTCATATCAAGATTGTGGAGAGGATTCCAACAGAGAGAATATTCGTCAATGTTTTGGATGTACAAGTCCAAGGATCACCATGCCCCGGAAGGCCTGATATGTCACGCTAAGTGCAATACGGCCCAACCGAAAAACAGGTTGCGAACTCACCAAAGAGCTGCTGCAGCAGCCACGTGGACTATTGTATCAAGACATACTGTGCACAGTCGATTAAATGAAACCGGACTGTATGCTCGGAGATCAACGTGGTGCATCCCCTTGAAATTGGTCAATCAGAAACCGTCTGGCATAATGAGTCAAGATCCAGTCTTGAAAGTGATTTCCGAACTGTCCACATCTTGAGAGAACTCGGGAGCAGATAGAGGCCATCCAACATCCTAGAACAAGACCGGTATGCAGATGACATAAGGTTCGAAGCACATACACCAATCTACATCTTTATTTAGTAGATTTATTAGTGGATAATCACTAATTTGGTGGATAATATCAGATCTTGCAGAAGATCTCTAAAACAATATGAACAGGTATAGGTTCAAAAAAAGATGCAGAAATGACATCTGTCAATAAGAAAGGATTCTGGATCACATTTAGATTGAATCTTTTTTTTTTTTTTACAAGAAACAAATTCCCTACGGAAATTTGGAAAAAAGTAGCTGGAAACCTAGATGCAGTTCGAATTTTGATTTAGAAGTAATCCTTCAGCTTAACTAGCTTTTTTCAAATTATAATTTTTTTTAAGATTTATGACAAATGAGAGTTAATAACAAAGTTGTTCTGTGATTATTGAAGTAATATATTTTGAATTAGAATAAGTAGAAACTTGAATTCATTATATAACGATGTAATTTTAATTCAGAGATAATTGTTTTAAATGTTAATTTTCTCCTTTGTTACAGGTCATAAACGTAAATAGGTTTTTTTTATTATTATTATTTGCATTTACGGGAAGGTTGCCATCGATGGATCACACAGTTTTTTTTTTTTATTTTTTTCTAAACTTATTTTTATCTAAAATTTTGGCTTATATATGCAACATATTTAGTTTTATTCCTGAATTATAATTCGAATTTGGAATTAAAGGAAATGATCCATTGGTGGCAACTGATTTCCATGATTAAAATAAGAAAATTCCACATATAAGGTATATGGCCGAAATATCGCCCAGGTTCCTAATACCGCCCAGGGCGATGTAGGACGGGATAGTGATGCTATCACGCGGGAACCGATGGAAACAATTTGCCATTCCTTCCATTAACACGCTGTGTTCGTTTGGTGGTGTTAGTTCAACCCGTTTATTTTCTCTGAATTTTTTCGTTTTGGTAAGTTATGAACCTACTGTTTCTTTTAGTGCCGCAGCTTATGAATTATTGATGCCATCGCAACCATCTAATATCGTGAAATAGTGAAATAAATAACCTATCTGTTGATAATTTCTGTAACTTGTTAGTGGTAGCCGGTTTGTCTGTAGCGTCTGCCAAATTTACAAGCTAGAGAGTGCCCAATATCGCCCACCTCGTTGTTCCATATATCGCCCACTGTGCGATATTTGGAACTTATATTTATACATTTTATTTTGGTTTATTACAGATGTCTCAACGTAAGACATGGGACAGAGTCAAGATGACGCAAGCTGTCACAGCTGTAAAAAATAAAGAAATGGGCCTTCTGAAAGCTTCCAAAGCATTTAATGTCCCACTCTTGTGAGTGGGTCACCATTCACAATTGCTCTAATGAATTCTCTCAGCAAAAGAAAACTAAGTGCTAAGTGGCTGAACTTAGAAGATCCAAAGAAAAAGAAGCTCGCAACACCCATAAACAATTGCGAAAAGATTAAGAAAAAACAAAAAAAATGCAAAGAAGTGCAAAAAAACAAAGTATTTAATGGTGTGGGCGATATTTGGAATATTTTCATAAAATTCAAAATATGACTCTTGACAGAACAAAAATTGAGGAAAAATAAAAAATAATAGTTATATCTATAATTGGTTCAGAAACATGTCAGTGAAGGTTAATATGATATATTGTAATTGTTTGAAGCCACTGGGAAGATAAATGACAAGAATATGTGCAGGTTTTCTTAGATGGGCGATATTTGGGCCTTATACCTTATACTTATTTTTAAGTAATAAATAAATAATAAATTTTGTTTTAATTCCATAAATTCCAGTGTGGAAACTTAAATTCAAAATTTATAATAACTTTCATTGCCTTTTTATGTTAATATTATTTAGCGTTTGGATTAATTTTTTGTATTAATTTATTAACAATAAAACATTCCTAAGAAATGATTCCAATTTTCATTGCATATCTTTATTAATAGAAAAACTGTTATTGTTATTAAAGATTATTACTGTTATAATAGATTTAAGTTCCTGTTTTCAACAGAAATGTCCATTGAATTCTTTTCGAATTAATGAATTTTATTAAAGCATTTTCAATCAGAAAGAAAATATGTTATCCGACTTCTTATCCGACTGCATTGTGCCAGCTGCTAAGTTCGGTGGCGGTAGCATAATGATGTGGGGGTGTTTTTCGTGGTTTGGTCTGGGCCCCTTAGTTGCTTTGACGGGCAACATGAACTCTGCGATGTATCCGGCCATTCTGGACAAGGCTACCCTTCCAACTCTGTAGCAACAGTTTGGGGAAGGCCTGTTTCCATTCCAACCGGATAACTGTCCAGTACACACATCGAAGCTTGTGCGGCCATTGGCTGACGATATGGGTGTTCCACAACTTGGCTAGCCGTCTCACAGTCCCGATCTTAACCCCATTGAACATCTGTGGGATGACATAAAATGCAGATTATGTGCCCACCCACATCGCCTAACTTCCGAGGCCGGACTCACTTCAGCTGTCATGGCCGCCTGGAAGTCAGTTCGTGCGACAACCTACCAAAACCTAGTGGAAGGTCTTCTCAGAGGTGTACAGATTGTTATCGATGCAGAAGGGGGGGGGGGGCGACATCATATTAATACGTGACTCAGGAGCCTGCATGTCCAGATCACGGGGTATCCGGATACTTTTGGCCGTATTATGAATCTACAGTATACTGAATTACCAATGCTTAAACACAATATATTTGAAAGAGAAATAAATATTGGACTCATATATTAATTATTTTATTATTTCAGATAAACCAGATGAAGGTAAGTTTGTCTTCCATAAATTTTTAGAATTTTTTTGTTCGTCTGATTTACTTCAAATACAAATTTCAAAAAAAAAAAAGAAATGAAACAATTATTAGAAAATTACAAATTGGTCACATGGTGACCCGAGATTATTGGTTTGAAGTAATGTAAACTTCAATATCAAATATAACACCTCCATTCTTATTTATATTACTATTACTCTCATAATAATGAACGTAAGTTATCATTGTAAAATTATACTTCAAATAAATTTAATTAACTAATATAACTAACGTAGTTTAGTTTGTGAGCTTATAGATATCTGTTTCTTTAGAAACTTTTCCCGATCACCATTTCGAGATAAAGATAAAAGACACTGTATTTGGATTTATTTTTACTTCTTAAGAGTCCAAAAAAAAAAACCATAGAACTTACAGTGTATTGTATCTCATCGCAAAAGCATTATGGTTTTCACATATATTTATATAAGAACTATTCTGATAATAATAATAATATTAAGAAACTGCTTGTTTTCTAAGAAATTAGGAAAGCCGAAACACTTGTCTTGTTATTTTTTTCTATGCAGAAAAATTTGCCAACATCGATCTGGGAAATTCCTCTTGTTAGAATATCTCTGTAATTTCGAGTAAAATTTTACTTCAGAACTTTGACAAGCGTTGAAGGCATTTATCACAATTTTTATTCCTCAAAGGAATAGGAATAGGATATAGGATTCATGATATCGTCTGAAACTTTAAATAAAAATGATTTTTATAAGTATTTCTAGAAACGAAGTTAAATTTTAATTACATTATAATTTTTTTAATAATATCTGAAAATATTTAATTTCTTTCACTTTTAAATTAGTTAACTATTAGTATTTTTACACTTATTTCTTTGTAAAACCTTGCTTGATTTTTAAATTTAAGGAAATGAAGACTGATTTCGATATAATTTAGTTTTGAATTTTTCAGATTCAAAATCTAATTGTAATTAGATGTTTTTTTTAACTCTTTAAAATAATTTCACAATGTTATAAAAACGATCTTTGAAATGAATTTTCATTACAACTAAACAAGTCTGCCTTACAAAGAAATAACTAGTTTTAAAAATTCGAATACTTGTGACTTTATGGAAAAAGAATTTAATGAACTTGAAGTTGATAAAATTTAATCTAGAATGAAATAATATTATTATTAT
>JAFIDM010109669.1:26234-43751 GCA_023159025.1 Thereuonema tuberculata | reverse complement strand
CCTGGAGACAGAAAGAAGCAGAGAGGTTCTCCACCCCTGGAGACAGAGAGAAGCAGAGAGGTTTTGCTGGGCAACGGCCGAGAGAGTGAGGCAGTGGCGAACGGCCACGAAGGGATCTCCAGACCGGAGATAGTGAAAAAGCTAAGCCGAAGAAGTCGAGCCAATTGCGGGAGAAGAAAGTGAACACCGCACTTAGACGAAGAGCTTTGAAGAAGACAATTCAAAGCCGAAGAAGTCGAGCCAATTACGGGGAAAGCCATCAGGACCGGCCCGAACCTTGAAGCCATCAGGACCGGCCCGAACCTTGAAGCCATCAGGACCGGACGGAACTTAGAAGCCATCAGGACAGTCCCGAACGATTCCCCAGTTAGTTATCTGTGAGACTTGTATTCAAAGTATATTCTCTTTTACTGAATAAAATTCTCTGATTTTAAAAACTTGCTCTAGTCGCATTTAATCCCCCAGCGCCACCGAACCTGGAAAAAAGCTCGGTAGCAATATAACATAAAATCGTTATTTTGTCTGTCAAGACTTTACGTTTTTCCAATTTTGTTATCAAACTGTAAGAGATAGATTGGTCATATAAATGGATAAAATGTAGAGCTTTTTAAGACAAACAAAATGCTACAAAAATATTTAGAAAAAAGTTTTTTGTTTCGAAGATGGCACCTTTTAAAGGGTCAAATTTTGACTTTTTCTCAATTTAAACGAAAAGAATAAAAGTTGAAAGAGAACATTATATTGAGAAAATGTTGGTATTTGAAAAGTTCTATCGAACGGTATATCAGTCATTAACAAACGTTTCTGAGTTTGGAAGATACATGCAAAAATGAAGTGTTTTTGCGGCACCCCCCCCTCGTGTGAGTGCTAACGCGCAATACACCTGAGTTAAGCAGAGAAGCCCACAACGAGCTGGGAAGTCGTGTATTCTCCGATCTCCATATTAATTTGTTAAATAAATAAAGGTGTTTTTTTTTTTGTTTTTTTTTTTCTTTAATGCTATACATGCAAGGGTTCCGGAGTGAAGCGACGGTACCCGTCTAGTTAGAATAAAACTTTAATAATTTTGCATTTTAAGTAAAAATTATGCTACTGTATATTATAAGTCACAACATGTAAGAAGTCACCTTCACATTATAAATCGAATTCCGCTAAGAAGTCAGAATCACATTATAAAACCATGTTTCTATATGAAATCACATTCATATTAAAAGGCTTAAATGTTTTTTTTGTTTTGTTTTTTTTTTTTGTTTTTTTGATCAGATTCATCTTGGAACAGTTCGCCAAGTTTCTAAAAGATAGCTAGTCGCTGTTGAAAACTTAAGTATTTTATTACCAGTATCATGGGTGATTGTTACCCTGACGAAAACAATCGCAAGAAATATACCACAACTATGTGAAAAACAAATAAAACCCTAAAATTACCATGTACTAGGGCGAAACAACCTTCAGATCATCTATTTTTGTTTAACTCTGTCTAAATACGTCAGTAAATAAAATAAACATTAATGATATAAATACATTATAACAATGTTCGACAATTTATATTAGCGAGCAATATTTACCATTTGAATAGCTTCTTAAAACCATAGAAATATCCCAGTAACCAAATCCAGCTTAAGAGAATAATTATTATAAGATTGGGGACAGCAAATAGAGCCCAAGTGAAATAGTTCAAAGAAGATTCGTGTCCTTCTTTAACTGTTCTAAAATGACAAAAATAAATAAATAATAATTATTATTATATTTAACAACAGTATACGAAAATATTATTTACAAATGTTAATTTCGTTTCTTTCTTCGAAATATTTAAAATAGCAAAAAAATTGGATAATTATAATATTTTTTCCTAATAATTCTATTTTTCTTCGATTAATGATCAGATTTATTACTAAGAAACTTACTGTTCTATGAATTCCAGAAGGAGGATGTTAGGGGTAGTTCCTACAACGGTTCCTGTTCCACCAATGTTAGCAGCCATTGCTATAGCGATAAACATGCAGTTTCTATAATATCTTGATTCTTCATCTAATCTAAACAATAGCCAACCAATTAATAATATATTCCAGAAATTTAATACATTTAAAAAAAACTGAATCAACTATATGTTGCTAACAGTGGTATTACATGTCGTTTTCCAATTTATAAATTAAAAATAAAATTCAATTAAAAATAAAACTTTAATAATTTTCAATCTTTTTCTTTTAAGCAAAAATTATGATACATAGTAAGTCATATAAGAAGTCACATTTACATTGTAAATCGTATTCCCATAAGAAGTCACATTCATATTATAAACCGTATTCCCATACGAAGTCACATTTACATTGTAAATCGTTTTTCCATAAGAAGTCACATTATTTTATATTATAAATAGTATTCCAATAAGAAGTCACATTTTTATTATAAATTATATTCCCATAAGAAGTCACATTCATATTTTAAACCGTATTCTCATAAGAAGTCACAACATTATAAATCTTATTTCCAAAAGAAATCACATTTACATTGTAAATCGTATTCCCATAAGAAGTCACATTTACATTATAAATTATATTCCAATAAGAAGTCACATTCATATTATAAGCCGTATTCCCATACGAAGTTACATTTACATTGTAAATCTTAATTCCCATAAGAAGTCACATTTATATTATAAACCGTATTTCTATAAGAAGTCACATTTACATTATAAATCATATTCCCATAAGAAGTCACATATTATAAACCGTATTCTCATAAAAAGTCACATTTATATTATAAACCTTATTTCCAAAAGAAATCACATTTACATTGTTAATCGTATTTCCGTAAGTCACCACATTCATATTATAAATCATATTCCCATAAGAAGTCACATTTACATTATAAACCTTATTTCCAAATGAACTCACATTCACAGGCGTACACAGAATTTTGGAATGGAAGGTGTTATGAGGTCGTTCAACCAAAGTAAAGAAAAACCATCGTGTCTATTTCCGGATAGGAGGGCTTAAAAACAAAGCGATGAACTTTCCAAACCAAAAATCAGATCTAAAGTCATAAGGGCCCATAGGCTGAAAGCAAAATCTAACATTTCCGTTTATTAAGCACTTACGGAGCTTACGTAAATATTTATGCCTTTGCAACTTAGTAGTCACTGTAAAAACAATGTACGTAAGTTGAAAAAAATATTTTATTTCAATTATCGAAAATTTGAAATTCCGGTGGCGACCTTGTGCACAATTTGCGATCCGTTGCTTTAAGCAAAAGAAAGCATGACAATGACAGAAACTCAACAGTCAAGTTATAGTAATAGCAATGAAAGGAAATATTTTGAATCTTTTTAACTGAAAATGAACTTTTCTATATCATTTATGTTTTAAAAACAATTTCCTTAAAACTTAATCTATTTGAATGAAGAAATAAAATGTAGTTACATGTCGACGTTCCCATTTTTTTTTTTTAAAGGCTCTAAATTATTTTCTATCGTTTCCTTTATTTCTTCTGCTACGGCTTGTTCTAGTGCATTAATGGAACTTTTGTTTGCAGTTGTTGATTCGACACCAACAACGGATTCCAACGATTCCTCCGGTTCTTTCAATTCCAACGATTTCTCCAGTTCTTTCAATTCCGCTGAAACGTGTAAATCAAATATGTAAATGCTATTGTATCAATTTATCAAACAAATCACAATATATCAACTTTTGAAAGATCTCTACGTCAATCGCCAGACCTTAACGACTAAAACATAAAATCATTTTATCATTGAGTATATAATTATTCAGTACTGTATATTATTTACGCTTAAGTAAAATGGAAGTAAAATTAAGTAAACCTTTTTGTGCACAAAAACCAACTTAAGGATATTGGAATATTGCTGTGTTTTTCTATACATTATATCTGAAGATCGCAGCATCGTCGATTTGATATAAAGACAAAGACATTTGCAAAAGATTTTTCAGTATAAGCTTTAGATCATCTCTAGTTCTTAAATATTCATACTAAGTTTCAAGAAGAGTCATCCAGTGGTGCAAAGTTATTAGCTTGCAGACAGTCACACACACAGACTGAGTGATCTGATGGGCCTCATTTTCCGGAGAAAGTAGCCCAAATATGGTTAACAGTATTATACTGTACGTATTCTGTATAACTATCTAATGGAAAATGAAACCAAAGAATGGTAATTATTCATTAGCACTTTTTCAGGGAAATACAGTATTAAATTTCTTTCTTCTAACTTTTCTAAAAAACAGCATATTTTTTGAGTTAACTGACCTGCTCTTTTAGTTTTTGCTAGTTCAGAAAATAAAGCATCTACAATTGGAAGCATTATAGCAGTGGTTGAGGTATTATTTATCCAAAAAGAGAGAAACGCTGTAGGCAACATAAACCCCAATAAAAGCCTAAATGAAAAAAACAGTAAAAAATATAAGTGCATTATGAAATTAACGATAATCTTTCGTTAATCTTCTAGCTTAATGAAATTCAGGATATATATTAATTTCCTTAAGCTAGATTATTATTCTATTCTATTATTATTTTATATATTTTGGGCGTGCTCATATTGTTATTATGTAAATAAATTAACTTATTCTATTTTAATTATCAATTTTATTTATTAATTGATTAGTATTAGTACATTTTTGAATAACTGATGCCAAATGAACTGCCAAGCATGATTAAGAGCTAGGCCATTTCCTTATTTGGCAAACTTTCAGGATGAAAGCAGTGAGAATGAAATTTTGTCTTATTATCTTCATGCAAATAAACAAAATCTCTGAAGAAATGGAATCCAAATATTGGCATTGTATTATTTGATCTCTAGCTACATTATACATTATGTAAACATTGAATGTTAAAAGAAAAATTCAGTTGCTACAATGTATTAATAAGAAAGAGGTTAATAAAATGAACTGATCGGTAATTAGAAGTTCTTTATTTAGAAATTTAGAGAAACATTAAAACGAATTAAAACAAGTTAAATTTAGTCTTGATAAGCTGTAGAAAATAACTAATTGTAATAATAAATAATGATTTACAGTAATCGTTAATTAATCATCGAATGAAATAAATTTAATAAACCTTTTTTTTAAAAAAAAAAATATTTTTTGCTTTCGTCTGGCTCCGTAGAAAAGTTCTTACTATTGTAAGATAGTGACTAAAGCCAAAACTATATTTTTTCCGTTCTGCCATAAGCTTTCTTTATGGAAAACATTTAAAAACCTTCTCCTTTTTTTAAACTCACATTCTAAATTCTGAATTTAATTTCTGATTAAAGAATTGTTCAGTATTAAGAATAATGATGATTTTTAAATCCCTTCAATAAGAAACAGATGAAAATCAAATGGTTAACTTCATATTCTAAATCATATGAGCTTTTGAAAAAGAAAAAAAAAAGAAAATTAAAAAAAAAACATGCTTCGAAAATCGTAGCCTTTATGAGACGAGTTTGCATTTTACTTTTGTAAAAAAGTAGACACTAGATGGAGCCACTTCAACGTAATCATTGCATCAGGAAAAAGTTAATAATCATTCAATTTCGATGCAGTTCGTCGTTAAATTTCATTCTTTTACCTGTGGGTCAAGTTTTCATACATTTAAATTCAATGGGAATCAGATTGTTCCATAAGATCGATGGACATAGATAGATATATAGTAGACAATGCACGATTTTGGCACTTTTTAAATGTAAGCTTATGTAAAAGGCAGTTTAATGATATTGAATAAAATTATTTTCTTTAAAACAGAAGAATAGGTTTATTGCTATCTACATGAACCATTACATAAAGAAAGATATTACCATTTTTCACTGGTGCCCATCTTAATTATGGCCCAGAGAGCAAAGCGTCGATGTAAACCACAATATTCCAGTGCAAGTGCAAGTCCTATTCCAGCAAGCAATAAAAAATTGGATTTCTAGATAATAGAAAATATGCACTATAAAAGTTTTCTAACTTAAAACAACTTTTATTATATTTCTACTGGATAAAGAAATATAAACCAATATGTATGTATATATATTTTTGTAGGTTTATTGTATCATAACGTGTGACCGTTTCACTGTGTTTCATTTAAAGAATAAATTTGGTTATGTATATTATATATATATATATATAACCAAATTAATGTATTATATATATGATTTACTTAATCAAATTAATATATTAAATATATATAATTAATAAAAATAATTATATTAATTATATATATTTATATAATTATTTATATAATTATTTTATATTTTATATTTTATATTTATATTTGTTTTCTATAAACAGTTATAAGAAATAACAGTAAAATATTTCAAAAAGCCGATGGCTACTGGATAAATTGGGTGAATAGAAGGTAATAAAGTAGAACTCATAAACAACCTTCAATTTCCAGAAAGAACTTATCTTAGTAAAGTTGCTACCTTTTGAATGATACTATCCTCTCCCAGCCAGACCCCCTACATCCGGGCCCAAATATCCCCCATGCTAAGAACAAAATCATAAATTCTTGGACGAAAATATCGCGAAAATACCACACGATTTCTTACTTCTACAGCAGGGGTGGGCAGATTTTTGTAAGGTAAGGGCTACCTCAAGTATACTCCAAGTGCCGTGGTCACCTTAAGACTAAAAAAAACGGAATCTCCAAATCGACGACCAAAAAAAAAAAAAAAAAGACATCTTCAGAAATCTTACATGCGGTTACCCCAAAATGCGCGATCGACGTCTTGTCAACCTCTGTTCTACACTATAAACATACTGTCGATCTCAGCCCGGGTCCCTTTGACGGCCGGACCCTGGTGCTGAGGGACCAACTGATCCCCCCCCCCCCTTGTGGGGCCTTGCCCCAGCAAGAGATTAAGTCTTTACAATGTTAATATATGTATGCACTTGATAGATGTAAATTACTAATTACTTGAAAACAAAAACAATTTCGAAGCCTAGTTTCTTTAACACTTAATTTTCTTTTTTTCTTATTTTAAAACAAATCATGAAAATGATACAAGTCAATTGCTTGTTTGTTTTTTTTTTAAATTATAATATCTGCTGAATATAAAAAGATTTTTCCATTTTCTGAAAAAAAAAAAAAATTCTCAAATACTTTCTTAAGTTGTCTGAATCCAATTAATTTTTAATAATATTTAAGCTCACGCAGACAAATATTGGTTTACGACGCGACTTATTAAACCCTTTATTTAAGACATCCTTAGAAATCCATTGTTTTCTATGGGAATTTTTAATCACTCTTCTGATGCTAGATTCTCGACAAGGACCCACAGGAAAGAAATTCCAAATATAAAAGTTGGATATCTCTTGTAGTAAAATGGGTACGCCAAGTTTCAAGAAAATTGATTCAGTAGTTGGAAAAAGTTGTTAGGGAAGGTCACACACACACACACACACACACACGAACTGACTTGATGAGCATTCCTTCCCCAGAAAACTAGGCTAAAACATCTATTTCATAAAGAAGAAGAGCAGTCTAGGTAAACATTCTATAGAAAATGTTCTATAGAATTCAGCTCGGGAAAGTAGCTACACAAAGTCACCTTTCAATGTTGGTTGTCTCGTGATGATATGTCCATGAAGTTGGTTTCAACTTCACCATCTTACACATCTAAAGGCCGCTTTACATGTACCATTTCAACAGGCCATAATGCAGGCCATGTCAGCATAGATGGCCAGTGAAAAGCAAGCTTTTTGTTTCTTGTTTTACACGTACCATATCGCCTTCCATCACACGGAAAATTTACACTTCTCAATTGTCATCATACGTACCTTTTATTTACGAATAAAATAGCATTGATTTATATAAAAATGATTTATTCAATGCATCGAATAAATGAAAGAATGTTTTTAATTGATTAAAATAGAAAATATTCATTTGTTTTTCATCGTTTTGTATTTCTTTGTTTTTCAGTTTCGATAGTTTCGTTAAATCTCGACCATCCCACGATATGTTTTCAGGATTCCAATCGTTCGTCGATTCAAATTTTCAGGCTGAAATTCTCTAATGATTTTGATTACTAATGTAACGTTTTCTGAAAGCATCCACGAAAACATAAGGAAAACATGACCTCCGTACGTGTATATCGTTTTTGTAATCAGTAATTTCGAATAAATAGATACAATTCGATTGGACTTCAAGTTCTACAATTCGTCACCAGGAGCGCTAGTGTCAGATGGTGCCATGACATTGCTCGCCATCTCTTCGAAAATAGGGCAGGGTCTATAAGTGGCAATGTGGTCGCCATCGCTCATGGTGAACTGATGGCGACCTTTATGGAGAGCTTATGGCCTGTGAAATGGTACATGTAAAGCGGCCTTAAGGGTTAACAATTGTAATCAGATAACATAAAAAATTGCTAATCTTAAACAGGCTTTAGTACATTAAGAATTAATGAAACCTAACCTTCATATAATTTTCACACATGGTTTCAGTACTTGAGATTCCCATAAAAGGAAACAAGAATATGGGCATCAATGATGTGACAGGCATCGGCAAAATAAGGAACACCCAAAATAAAACAACTATCAAACATCCAGCTGCAGTTCGTGACTCCTAAGAAAAGCAGCAGATTATAAAATTACTAATGTAAACAAGAGAGAACTTAAATATAAACTTATATAATTTAAATGACAAAGATAGTGGATACGAAAATTTGTTGACTGCATGAACAGGAGGTGTGATTGAGAGTAATATATGAATACAATAAAAACAAGAATACAATAGTAAGTTAGCATAAACAATGTCAAATCTAAATTTGAAATCGAAGTCAGCCTAATCGGCACATCCCTAAATTTTGTAAAATATCAAAGTAGGATTATTAATTAATTTTAACAGTGTGTTTGACATTAATGTTAATGTATGTAATGTTGTAAATAAGATGCTTAAGGTGATTCAAACTAATTTAACACATAATAACAAAAATTATTAAAAGTGGTGGTGTATCTGATTATTTTCTTTAGTTACTGAAAACCTGTACTTATTTGTAATTATGCATACACAATGCCTCAAAAAAGTGTAAAACTTTGATGACGAATAACTACTGTATTATTTTGATTTTCAGGAAAAAATAAAGAGTATTTTATGATGAGATTTGCAATACTGCTTGACTGGGGCTGAACCTGCAGTTTTTAAAAGGTATGCCGAATCTAAGGAAAATGAATACCACTTCAATACAATTTTATATTTGCCAAAAATGAGTAAAATAATCATACAGTCAGTCTGTTTGATTTATCATCAATGAAGCTGGTTGAACATTCTTTTTTTTTTAATAATCTTAATATTCTTTAGATCAATACGTTGCAAGATTAAACTGCAATGCACGAGACGTATAATTACGAAGATATTAGATATGAACACAACGACTTTTTAATATCACTATCCTGCTGCAATCTTCTAAAATTCATGGAAAATATGGTTTATGATTTATGGCAGATATATCTCATTACAGGTACTTACAATAAATTTCTAATAGTTCCTTATAAATCTCACAAAAAAAATGTTTTGATCATATTTATTAAGCATAACTGGAAATCCAATGTCTTAATTTACTGTAGCAGCCAAAATATGGTAATTATCAATGTTGATGTGAATCACATTTTTGTATTTTGTGTTTGCAGAGAAGAAAGAACGAGAAACTGAAAGATATCTTCTTGTTTTCCATTATGGAAATTAATATTATTTAGAAAGTAGAATATATGTTAAACTGTAATGCACCTTTATTTGTAATTATTGTTTTGTAACCTGGATGTCAATGGCTATTTTTCCGTGAATATTCGTTATAGTTGCATTTGTGTGTGATATTTTATAATGTTCCTATTCATGTAGCTTAATACTAGAATATCCTCAGGAAGGGTTCATCTCTAACTTAGTATTAACCTAGAATCCATTGCAAATTAACTAGACTAAATATAAAGAGGGGGGGTGCTTGTTTGTAAAGACAGTATCAAGTAATAGATAGATTATGAATAATTTGTACTAAAAATGAATTTTTGTGAAAATTTATTCCAATTCTCCACTAATAATACGGTGGAATAATAGGTGTAGTCATTAGAGAAGGATGGTAGTAATTACTTAGAATACAATACCTTACTATTCCCAGTGCTGAATATCAGTGTTACAGCGAAACCAAGAATTAAGAAGAATAACAGTGCTTCAATCCTTCGAAAGAAACGCTTAAATATGATCTTAGTGGGTGAAGGCTTAGTAGCAGATTCCGATGGCAACACCAGGGCTGTGCTCATTCTGAAAATAAGAACATCTCTTCTCTCTTCAAAATATAAACTAGAAAGAAATAAAAATAAAATATAAGGAAAGAAGGAAATAAATCGTAAAAACAATGATATTTAATGACAACGTATTTCATGAACTTTTAATTTTACAGTAAGTAGTATTTTAGAAGTACTGCTTAAGAGTGAGTATACTGATTATAAGAAGATACAATTGTTGTGCCAATTTTCGAATAGCCAATTTTCGAAATAACAGCTAATAAATAATTGCTAAAATGAAATTAAAGAAAACAGTTGACGAATTTTATCCGTAGTTTCTTACTTACCAATGACTCATTACTACTAGAACGTTTTAACTTTGAAGAGTAGCTTTTGACGTAGCTACTTAATCACAGACACAAGGGAAATAAATGGAAGGTTTTTAGCTGCTTATCTATTTGACTAATAGCAATAGGGATCGCTCTTGTAAAAATCGTACACCCACTTCTAAAATTTCATTCACCAGCGTTCTTGAGTTACTATAGTTAAGACGTTTTATTGAGAACGCATTTTAACAGTGTTTTGGCCTTAACTACCAATTTATTTATCCAATAAGTATCAAAAATCAATGGAGATCTTCACTGTAACAATCTATCTCTGAAATATCAATGTTCTACGTTACTTAATTTTAGAGTTATCGTGAACACACACAAACGGACGCTTTTTTTGTTCTAGTCCTTTCTTTCTTCTCCGATGCTTCTGATAGGGTTTGCAAATCTAAACAATCATATTCTGTGATAGCTACTCTCCATGAGGATATAAAAAAGACATTTTCATCTTCGAGAAGAATTAGAAATTCTTAAGGAAGAGTATTGGCATTCAAGGCAGATGTTGAGTATAAGATTACCATTTCAACTTTTCAGCAAAAATTAGAGCTGTAATAATGTTTTCCAATAAAAAAAGGGCTTTCCTCTTAACATTTATATGTAGCTATCCCAAAATTTTTACTGTGAGGTTGAAATTCACAGCATACCAAAGTCCAGCCATTATGAACAAGAAAAAGGCTTTAATTTCAAAAGGTCAGAACGTCTCTTAACTTGTTAGTGTCAACTAGTTTTGATAAAATTTCAAATTGAACAATTAATTTCACTAACTGCCAAACTGAATCAAAATTACATCACGATTGTCTTATAGGAACAGTTTCATAAGTTTGTCTCCAGTACAAACGGATAAAAGACCTTAATAAATGTTATTTTTTTATGGAAAATATGCCTAGAATAAGAATATATTTCGTGACCATGATTTATGTAATAAACTATAACTTCCTATTAAACAAAATGCTTTAACTCTACGCTATACGGTATCGTAAAGTTTTAAGTTACTGACTATATTTTTAATGATCAGATTTGATAAGTAAAGGATAGTTTATAAAAGGACAAGGTTATTAATTAACTTTGTAATGTAA
The DNA here is from genome assembly GCA_023159025.1 of Thereuonema tuberculata. Classification (NCBI taxonomy): domain Eukaryota; kingdom Metazoa; phylum Arthropoda; class Chilopoda; order Scutigeromorpha; family Scutigeridae; genus Thereuonema; species Thereuonema tuberculata. The sequence continues at coordinate 32,099 of JAFIDM010109669.1, read as the reverse complement.
TGTAATACAATATAATGTAATTAAAAGCTTAATTCAGGCCTATACCGTTTTTAAGTTTTAAAACCCCATTTATAAGCTTAAAGACAAGTTTCATGATTTCTATTTACCGTTTAAGATGAGGCTGGAGTCAAGGTTTTTTCAAATCACCACTAGTTAAGGGTCATTTCAAATCCCCTCAGAACTTCTTTTACTAAAGCAGATAAAAATCTGAAATTTTAAATATGAAAGCATTAAATATGTAGAAATTATAAATTCGTTTTTATTATTTCCTCATGATTATTGAAATTCATTTTATTTAATTTAAAAAACAAACAAAAGATATAAATACCACGTAAATACTAGCAAAAAGGAATGTTAAAGGAATTGTCTTAATGTAAAGAATCTATTGAACCTAACAGATATCAAAGAAACTTCAGAAGACTGTCTACCAAAAGACATGTATCGGACTGCATTTCAGTAATCTACAGTTTTTAATTTTTTTAAAGTAAAGCAAAGTCAATAATAATAAAGATTTTAACAGATTAAACAACACAGCCCATCTTGAAATATTGATTTTTTTAAATTAATTAAAAATGAATGTTAATAATCCTGGGCAAATAATAACAAGGAATTATAATTTCTCTGTAGTAGCCTAAACGATTTCGTATCTAAAATTTCAGATTTTTGTCTGTATTAGTAAACAAAAGAGATGATTTGAAATGGCCCTTAACTAATGATGATTTCAGAGGACCTTGACTCCCGCCTCATCTTCATGAATTGAAATTAAGAAAAATAGTTACATATAAAGTGTTATTTCGTTAATAAACTGTTAAGTAAGATATTTCTAATACTCTTTTAGCTTACCTTATTATGCTTAGGGCTATCACAATAACAAAACAATTTGATATTATTGTTAATAATGAAGTGGAAGATAAGTCATGAATAAGAGAAATTCATAACATTCATTATTCCTAATAATCCCACGAGGAAGAACTACTGCGTTACACTGCTGCTTTGTAACATAATTTTGTTTGAATACTTGAGGAATTCTGAGAAACAATGAAAACCGCATGGATCTGTAATAATGAATTTAAAGGAATAGCATTGTAACTATACTTGAATTTTGTCCAAACATCTTTAGAAAATAATAATAATAATAATCTTTAGAAAATAAAAGCATTATTTTTGATATTTGTAAAAAGTTGCAAATGTCTTTGTATAAAGTTGTGGATGCTATTTTCTAAAACGCATGGTATTGAGAGAAATAGGACAAGATCTTTTTGCAGACAATATAAAAGCATTGTTAGATATTAAACAAGATGGTAGACCATAAGAAATGAATTTGTTATGTTAAAAAAGGTAATGAATTTATAGATATTTATTATCGTTATTTTATTAAATGTAATATCATACTATGTATAATGTTAAACAATTATTAATGCTGTAGCATTTAGATTGTATGTGAACCTTCTAAATTTTTCCATACATCATAATCTACAGCATTGATATTTGCATCATCTGTAATTCTTTTTAAAAATAAGGTATTAATAAAAAATTTAATGTTGTTTAGCAATGAATAAATGGTGGACATGACAGTTATGGACGTATTAACTCAATGCTTCAGTATGATGGCGGTGACGCAAGTGGACTATAGTTGGACACAAAAACAGTTACAAGATTAACACCTTCGAAAAGTAATACTCATTTTAAGTTGTGAAACTGTCAGAAATTAATGTCAATTAACAGAACTTATCATTTTAAATATTTCGTAATTTCTCAACATAAATTTTTTTTAGTCAAAGACGAAAATATTTTCAGTTTCAAATGTCATCAGTTAATTAGCCAATCACGTGAACCTTCACAGTGGAGTTAACATGGCGTCTTCCAGCTCCATTGTACTTCAAACACATAAATCAGGAAAACCCTTAAAATGTGCTGCTAAGATATCATGGTTCTGAATGTTTTGTGCAAGTTAAGAGAGAAGCACCAGGATCAGTCGGAGAATGAAATAACAGCTATGTTTGAGGAAATAAAAGAAGTTTTTGATTTTAATTAAACAGCTATGGTTGCTGAATTAACAGGTGTGTGTCAACAGCAAGTATTCACCGAATGAAGAGCGAATTCAAAGAAAGGGAGCGTGTTTTCTACACCCGGGAAAAAACGATTTAAGTTAATACCAAACAAGGCTACAGATTTATGATGACTTCACACTCGCTTTTATATTTCACATAAACTTCTTTTCAGAATAAAGATTCCATTTTGTTTAAAAATATATAACATGAAAATATAATATTTATTACAATCTACTTCAATATTTTCCAGCTAAAATTTATCTTATAAAATAAAAAATAAATGCTAGCAAATGAAATATTTGTAAAATAATTTGAAGTTATTTTTATTAATTTTTAATTGAAAAAGAATATAAATATTTTTTAATCAAAATAAAAATCATAAATGAAGAATTTCGCTAACAATTTATAGTAGTTTTTTTTAAATATTTTTAATAATTATTTTTATTGATAATAATTTTAATGAAATTTTACTTTTTGAGTAAGGTGAAATTCAATATTTAAATAGAATTTTTCGGTTTTTTTTTAAATTTTATTCTCTTTAATTTACGATTTCTTTTAAAATTATATTAATAATTGCATTAATACATTGCTTCTTATATACACTGTCCGGCCTAGTAGCATTTTGGGCCTCCTTTAGCCCTGATTTCGTCGAAGCGTAGATTCCATAAGATGCTGAAAACGTTGTTGAGGTATTGTGTACCATGCAGACATGAATGTGTCACGCAGTTCCTGAAGATTTGAAGGAGGTGTAGGCTTCAAGAGTTGTTATGAGACACGACGGGTCCAGACATTCTTGCTGTTTGCGCCAAATGCTGTATCTGCCATCAACATGATGCAACAGGAACTTCGACTCATCGGACCAAGCAACCTGTTTCCAGTGTAGGTATTGATTTGCCCACAGAAGACGTGAGCTGCTGTTCTTTGCTGATAACAAGGATACCCGAGGAGGCCGTCGACTGTTGTAGCCAATCTGCAACAGGGTACGTCTAGTGGTTCGTTGCGAGATGGTTTGCTGCGCACCACCGTTGAAGTCGGACTTCAATTGGGCAACTGTGACCCGTCTTCTGGCTTGCACAATTCTAGACATCCTCCTCCGGCCTCTGTCATCAACGAGCAATTTTCGTTCACAGGAGTATCTTTGACTCGACGTTTTCTGTTCATTGCGCCATTCCCTATGTACCCAGATATTGTTGTACGCGAAAACTTCAAGAGCACTGCTGCCTCGGATACGCTTTGACCAGCACGTGTAGCCCGACGATCATGCCACGTTCAAACTCCGTTAGATCACTACACTTTCCATTATCCTATGGTTTGCTTTCTCAACTGATGATGGGAGGTCTGTACTGCTGTATTTGTAGCCACAACTGTCTATTGCAAATGAGTGGAACGTCCATTTGTGTTCACAGCCGGTGTGTACCTAACAAAGTGGGCAAATTTTATTATCTATTTTATTACCTTTAACAACAAGTTTTAACGTGCGAAAAATAATTATGACAAGACAATAAAAACCATACTCGCACATAACTAATAACAAAAGGAATCACTGATCTGTTTTTGGATATTGTCTTGTCATATTTTATTACCTTAAAATAATGTCTTCACTTACTGTGCGTTTAAGAAAGGCAGAGCCACCATCGCTGGACGATTTTACTCCGCAGAGGGGTATACGCTGAGATGGGTACTTTCCTAAGAAATTCTTTTGGACATTTTCGCTTTTAAGAAAAAAATAACGTGGAGCATTTTTACAATAGTATTTATTCTTTCCATAATTCTTTCCCGAAAAGAGCAAACAGAATGCAGCTACTAGTAAACTAACACTACAAAAAGTAAACATCCCATCTTTGTTTCTCCTCGCCCCTATTTTGAAGAAATCGAAGGAGACCTGACGCATGCGAAAAAGCGTTGAAGGCTCTCATAAACAAAACCGAACAGTACTTTGTTAGCCTCTTCTATTGTTTACCTTATTCTACATTTAATTTTTTTTTTTAATTCCGTAATTTATTGTGAAGTAAAACAAATGGAAACAGGAGAAGTCCGCGGATAATCGGTAGTTTACTGTATATATATACAGTATCTATCTCTCTCCCTATATATATATATATATATATATATATATATATATATGCACAGCCGGAACTCGATATAAGGTCACCCCTTGGGACCTCGCGAAAGTGACCTTATAAGCGGGATGACCTTAAAACCGATTCATACGCATTTATCAATAAATAAGCATTGTATAAATATAGTACTCCGTATAATTCTTTGTAAAATTTAATACGTACAAAAATATCAGTTTATTAGGTTATAATTTTTTTAATTTAGTTGAACCAATTAAAATTAATGGAATCAGAAAGAAATTATTTTTTAAAAATTTTAATTCGGAATAAAGTTGTATACAAATAGTACTAGTATGCTCAAGCAAAGTACAGATGTACAACTGACCTTACTTAAAATAATCCATAATATAGGACTGTCGCGATTTTGGTTTCATCTTTTGTACAATGTTTTCTAAGTTTTGTAGTTTCTGAAAATGTTCTTCAGCTCCCTCATGGCTCGTAAAAAAATGTCTTACGACGTTTAATGCTCTGAGCGCTTCTGCTTGTGTCACTGCTTCACTTTTTTCACTGTCGTTATCCTCACTTTCTAATGCATTGGAATCTAAAACTTGCGAAACAATTTCGGAAATCGAAGCTTGAGAAGTGGTAGCAATTTCATAATCAATTCTGACGTATTCACTTTCCCCTTCTATAGCACAGCCGAATTTCTGAGATCTTGTATTAACACAGCTAAAGGAATATCGTCTTCATGATCTTCATCTGCTATTTCATCCACACTATTTGTAGAAAATTGAAAACCAGCATGTCGAAAGCAATTTGAAATGCATGTGTTTGACATCAAGCTCCAACTTTCATGAATATAAAAAATTGCATCTAACACAGACAAGTGAAAACTTTTTTCTCATCAATTTCTGAAATCAAGTCTTTCAGAAGGAGCTTTCTGTAGTTCATTTTCAGATTTTGAATTACTCCCTGATCCAAAGGTTGCAAAACACTGGTAACATTTGGGGGTAAGAAAACAAGCTCAATTGATTTCAACTTAGGTATGTTGATATGAGCAGGGCAATTGTCTGCAATGAAAACAACTTTTCTTTAATTTTTCAAAAAGTGACTATCGAAACGCCATATAGTTTTCTCAAATATTTTAGCATTCATCCATGCTTTTTTATTTACATCATAATCTGAAGGTAAAGACTTAACGTTTTTAAAGCAACGTGGCTTTTGAAATTTTCCGATAACTAGCGGTCTCAGTTTTTCAGAGCCATCCATATTAGCTCCTAAAAAATTGTCAGTCTTTCTTTACTTTTTTTCTCCCCTACACATTTTTCTTTCTTAAAAGTAAGAATTTTGTCGGAAAAAGAAAGAAAAATTCTTAGAAATGAATCAGTGTGGCACTGAAATCACAGATAAAAGTGACCTTATATGCGATTACGGTATTTAAGACCTGACCATATATTCGATAATCCATATCACAGAATTCCAATCAGCCGGGACTTTAGAAAAGTGACCTTATATGCGGGTGACCTTATATCGAGGTTTGACTGTATATATATATATCGGGCGGTCAAACTCAAATGCACCCTATTCGAGTTTAGCAATGCAAAGATTTCAATCAATCATTTGCAATTTAGAAAATTTAGAACGTAAAGTATTTAAGAATAAAATTAACTTATATTACTAAACAAAATAGCCGGACAGCGATCTGAAATCCGGACAGTTTGATCTGATGACTGTCATCTATTTAATTTTTTATTTTT
>JAFIDM010109669.1:0-10615 GCA_023159025.1 Thereuonema tuberculata | reverse complement strand
CTGTATCGCTTTAGAAGGCCATATCATCAAAAACCTGTCGTCTTATCGTTTAATCAGAAGGTGTTATCAGTTAGTCATCTTAGACCATCGTTATCATCCTTGTGAAGAACTGGCTTCAACATTCCAAGTGATACAAGGAAATTATGAATGAACATTATTAATAAATTATTAACATTTCAGCAGATTTCTCTTTTGTATTAATTTCTAATTATACATTAAATAGATAGATAGAGATCTAAGGATGAAATTCTGATAGAGTAACCTAGATTCTGATGATAATTATTGAAGGCTTCTCTCTATGAAGCGCAGTTATGGAAGGCAAGTTCAATGCGCCACCAATCGGTGAAACCTTGAAACATTCATGTCGTCTTATTGCGTTGGTGTTAGAATTTGGAAATCGCAAATAAACAATCTCACTACATAAATTTCACACTAATTAAAATTAAAATTTAATTTATAATTTGGCTGGCTTGATTGACCTTCACGTTCCTAGGAAAGTAGACTAAAAACTAAGTAGTTCCAAGTGATAGATATTTATTGGATTATTTACCGATCTACTTACAGTGGATTTAGAAAATATACATATGTCGCTTGTACTTTTATGGGAAAAAGGAATGTCAATATATTTTTCTTTTCTTTTATTTCATAACGATGTTTTTACTAAAATTTTTTTTTAAGCCAATCAGCAAATTTTACAACTCTTAAAAAAAAAAATCTTCGAAAGTTACGCGACGTTTTTTAATGAACTCTTGCAAAGAACAATGTGAAAAAGCTAACTGATGAACTGAAACTACGGATGTTCTTTTTTGTTTAAGGAAGCTGGAACTTGAACTAGTTCGGTATTTTAGAAACCTTCCAACAACCTTAGCATCATTGGCAGATTTATATCTGTTTAGAATAAAATAAAAGAACAGATGACTGTCCATTTCAAATATCTTTGGACTACTAGAAATTCTTTATGATAACCCCATACGAAAAAGTCCAGAGGGTTTAAATCAGGGGAACGAGCAGGCCATCCTGTTGGTCCCTACTTCCAATCCAACGGTCAGGATAAGATTGGTTTAGCAGTGGTCGGGGTGTATGGCTGAAATGAGGTGGCGCACCATCATGCATGAACCACATGTGACGACGAGTGTGCAGAGGAAAATCCCCCAGGCATGCAGGCAACTTTCTCTGAAACTGAGCGACTGTTTGGCCAACACGTCTGTATTGTTGCATCGTTCATACCTTAGAAATAAAGCATTTTCAGACCCATGTTTATATAACATTTATTCGTTGTTTTGCAATATTGAATACAATCTGTAAGTTAGGCAGCACATTTCAAGTATACCCTGTATAGAATGGTGCACTATTTTATTCTCCATTTAAATAATATCACTGTGGTATTGGCATTGAAATCTTGTGAATAAATGTTCAATTTCTTGGTGCTCACGTAAGATAGTGCACACAACATGAATGTGGACAATAGAGGTTGAGTGTTGAGGAAAAGGCGAAAGTTGTTTCGTTTTTTTGTGGAAACATAGATACTCATTTTTGTTCTTGATAATTCCTATAACAGCTTATCGACTACATCCCGTTTCAGCTTTCTATAGACCACTGTTAGAGGATTAATACTGCTGTTAATGCCATTCTGTTAGATCAATGTAAAGAAAAAATATTAACACCAATATTATAGCAGCATTTTAATCGAAAAATATTGTATGTGAACGTCATTATTATCCATGCTTTTTCCCCAATGCAAGGATAATCATGATAATCATGAATTCGTGATAAAGAATAGGGCTTGTAGTGAACCAAATATTATCATATCCGTCGTAGTCATTAGTAATAAAATTACAATTTATTGTTACTGAGACACAATGGAAACATTCCATTACGGTTCTTTTATTCACAATTCAACCTTGTAAGCAACGGAGAGTCTCAAGAGACATCAGATAACCATCAATATACGTATATAAAAAGCCAGTTAATTCTAAATCTGGTATAAAGATTCAGTCTTAAAGATATAAAGATATAAAATTTATGTCGTACTTAATTTCAGATGTAGGCCTACTTTCCAATTCTGTTTTTGATTATAAATTATACGTCACTTCCGATCTGCAAATGAAATTTAGCATTTTTCTACAATTCTTTTCCTTTTTGTCAAATACAGTAGACTCTCGATATGTCGAAGTCGAAGGGACGCTAAAAAAAATTCGAGATAGCGAGTTTTCGAGATTACAAGGTCATAACCAAAACATAAAATTTCACGTAAAAACACAAAACACAGAATAATATTCTAAAAATTAGAGTCTTGATAGATGAGAATAAGTATAAATATGTAATGTCAGTTGACAATAACTCTAAATATGTAATGATAGTTGACAATAAGTCTAAATATAGCAATGATAATTTTAATTTTTAAAAGTAGTCGAAAATAATTACATTAAATTGAAAAGAATTAGTAAAATACAATGAACTTACATTGTTAGAATTCTTAAAAAAAGTCCAGTATCGTCACTTAACGCTCACTGTTTTCTTTTCTTTGGAACTTTCCGATTTTTGAAACAACTGGCGATTCACTGACACGTTTTATAACCTCCCTAATGTTTTTCGTCGACTAACTTGACCATACCCAGTAAATTCTGAACAATTTAGAACAACACGCCTAAGCAACAATGTAACAAATACTGGCGAGACATAGTAGCGCAGACTCGCACCCTCGTTTCCCCAAATGGAGTTATCAACCAGATGAATTTATCGGAATGAAGGTTGGGACAGAGGTTATCTCAGAGAGATAATGAAGGTTGGGACAGATTCTTGAAAAAATATCTCTATTTGCTTCGACACAACTGAACGGCGATTTTTCCTGAAAAATTCATTTTTTATTTCGAAAATATTCGATATAACAAGGTTTTCAGTGAAAACTCTTCGACATAAGAATTAAAATTAACATTAGATGATTATGTAATATCAAGGGGACAAATAATTCTTCGACATATCAAGGTTTTCGAGATATCGAAGTTCGACATATCGAGAGTCTAGTGTACTTATTTCTCTCTAAAAAGAAGTATGATTAAATTTGCCCGTTTTAAGAGCACATACAAATTATCTATCATGCATATATAAATTAATTTTGATGGAGCGGTGAGTCTTTACAGTTCTGTCGATTGATTAAAAATAAAGAATTAAAGTGATTAATCATTAATGAAATTAGTTATCGCAAAGGGTCTGAGAATCTGGAAGGGGTCAACTTCTAAACTTAAAAACATTACGGCGTATTAAGGCTCGAGTCACAGAAGTTTGTAAAGAGAGCATTGCAACTGAAATAGATTAATCTTTTCAGGTATCTCAGAGACATCTATTATTGAAAAACTGAATTGTTGTAATCATTTCAGGATTGAATGTAAAAATAAAACTCTATTGTTTTTCATTGCAATATCTTATATAATATTGTTATTCTAAATTCAAATATCATCCTAATTTCTTAAATATTAATTTCACTGATTAATTCATTTGTATTATTTGAATAAATGTTGTCACGTGCACTTCCAGGAGTGATTCAGAACTACACTAATTTCCTTTTATGTAAAACTTTGTTTTGTGGAGGCAAATAAGTTATTAGTTATATTGGAAGAATTATTTAGGAAATTTTTGTACAAATTACAAATATCAAGTCATTTCAAATTGTTCACTGGAATTCAGTTATTTCATAGGAAAGACTGAAATAAATAAATAAGAATTTTGGTTTCGCAAAACGCCAAGTAAAAATAAATAAATAAATGAAATGGAGAATAAATAAATAGAGAAAATATAAATTATAAATTTATGGTCTTTTCAAATTCGAAAAAAAATTATATGAAATAATTCAATAAAATTTCTTATCATTTTATGGATAAAAGTTCAAAATACAGTAATTGAATTACCGCCCTTCTTATTGATTATCTAACCAAGTAAATATATGATTTTACAAATATTTTAATGTAACATTAACTGAAGATAATCTATAGACTGAAACAGTATTAACTTCATGTATTTATGATCAATATTAGAGCAAAGAATATCTTTGAAATAATACTTCAAATACTTATGTTTCTTTGTTGTAGAACATAAATATCAATATTATATCTTATTAAGGTGAGGCGTAAATCAGATTGGACGATTTTGTAAGTCTAAGTTCAAATCTTTCTATAAGTGTTAAAAATGTAACTAAAAATCTGAAAATTTGAAATATGATAATTTAAATATAAAAGAATCATATTCTGCTTTTCTTGATTTTTATATTATAAGTGTACTAATTACATTTAAGTGCAAAACCGGCTAATTTTTCGAAAGAATTTCAGGTTATTTTAGCTTCAAAAAGCTCCTATTTCTGATTCTAAGAATAAATAAACTAATAATCTAGTAACTGAATTCAAGATTTCCTTTACTTTCCCAATAGTTGAATTTAAAAAAAATAAAAACCATAAATTTGATAGTTTCGATTAATGTTTTTTATTTTTTTAAATTCAACTATTGGTTAAGCAAAGAAAATCTTGAATTCAGTTACTAGATTAATTCTTTGTTTATTCTTAGAATCAGAAATGGGAGATTTTTTAAGCTAAAATAATTTAGTAGAACTGAAATTCTTTTGAAAAATTAGCCGTATTTGAACTTAAATGTAATTAATTTAGTTATCGTTTAAAAATCAAGAATAGGAGAATATGATTCATTCATATTTAAACTGTCATATTTTAAATTTTCAGATTTTTAGTTGTATTTTTAACACTTACAGAACGATTTGAACTTAGACTTCCAAATCATCGAAACTGATTTACATCTCACGTTAAATCAAAGTTTGTGGTTTTTAAAATTTACAATTTTTTATTCAGATTATCGTTGTCCTTTTCTCCAACATTTAAAATAAATAAATGTGGACAGAAATGAATTTTAGTTCAACGATCTTATATATTGGGACAGCCATCGAAAGTGGGACAAACATAGAAAAAGAAGAAAAATGTCTTATTGAATTTTTTTGTTTTTGTTTTTCTTAAGATTGTATCTTTATACCAGATTTAGAATTACCCGGCTCTTTTTATCCGTAAATTGATGATTATCTGTCGTCTCTTGAGTCTCTCCGTTTCTTACAAGGTTGGAGGTGGATAAAAGAACCTTAATGGAATGTGTCCATTGTGTATCTACAACAATAACTGTATTTATTCGTATTCTTTAATTCCATTATCGAGTTCATTCATCTTGACACCTCGTTTAGCTGCTGATAGATGAGAGGGGGAGGGATCGGAATGAATGGAAGGCGTTCGACTGCGTTTGTTTATTGAAAATCCTTTTTGTGTGAATGTTTTCTGCACAAAGCCGCTGATAAAAAAACGGCAGCTTAATGTATGAGGAGATTTCACCTGAATGTCTTGACCACCTTGTCTCTTGAATACTTATCACTTGTTCGTCCCCACCTTTGCATGGATGGAAAAAAAAAAGAAATATTCAAGGAGATTCGAAGGTGCGAGAGATGATGATTTAATGTTTTAAAAATTCAATCTTCACAAGAGTGTAAAGAAAAAGAGAAGATAGAAAGAAAAAAAAAGGGAAGGAGTGCCTTGAAAGTAAATGGGATTGTAAAAGCGAGGCCACTTAGCGTCATGAAGTGAATGTATATAAAGTTGAACGATAGTAGTTAACTCGAATAGTTTATGACCAGTGGTGAACCATTTAGATATTGATAGTGTGCAATTATTAGCGCTTAGAATTGAATTCTGCGAGCTCATAAAACTGTAGACAATCATATTACAGAATCCAGAAAAAAAAAAAAGTTTCTAATGAAATTTCAATTTTTCTTAATTTATCACTTGACTAACTTGTATTCGAAACTTGTAATTGTATCCTACTCATCTAAGAAATACTCATTTTAAACTATTTGACATCCTTCTAATTATTACGCCTCCAATTTATTTATTTTCTATTTATTTTACTTATTTCACTTTCCTAAGAAAGTGAGTCTCATCAACAGTAGCGTAACTAGGAATTGGAGCCCCCCCCCCCCGCAAAAAATTGTTTAAAGGTCCTCTTCAAATATATTTGATTACACTAATTTCTTACAAAATTTGATCAAAAAACAAAATTCTGAAAGAATGATAACCAAGAAAGACAGAAGAATTGTAAAAGTATTTTCCACCCCGAACCGTCACCGGCGAGACGTTTCGTCCTCTTTAGAACTCGTCAGCCAACCAAACTCCACCGATAACAGGCCCAGAAGGTCCGAAAAGTTAAGGATCCTATATAGAACTTCAAAAGGTAATAGGATTAATACAAATTATTTAATATTAGATACAATAAGTTTCGAAGCAACTTTTATTGCATTTTCAAGTGAAATAAAATTGAAAATATTAAAACAATATAACATACTACATCAAATTTGAAAAATAATGTAAAAATAATAAAAGAATTAAATAACACAATTACATAGCAAAAACGTCTCCACAACTCGAATTTCCAGAAATTTTAAATCGGCTATTACTGAACATTTAAGCAAATTTCCAAATCATATTATGAATGGACCACTTGAGGTTTACGCCCCTATCGACGTCACGTATGACGTGTATCCCACATGCGGCGAGAGCTAATGGGATAAACAAACATATAACTTTGTTTGAATTACTTAAAAAATCATCGATATTTGATATTTCAAGACGATGGTTCAATACTGTGCAGATCCAGTACTGTAATAATTCTGTAAAAACGCTTGGAATATCCTTCTTTAATATAATATTTCTTCTGTATCTAAACCGGTTAAAACAAAGCACGTGGCTTTGTTTATCCCACATGCGAAGCAGTAGCGTGGTGGGATATTTTGTAACTATGAAGCTCCGCCTATCCTCAAATGATCCATTAAATTATATCCTTCTTTGAAAATATATTGCTGTCGCCTTCTTCAATAGGCGATAATCAACTCTATATCCAATCTGAAGATTTTGGAAGGCTTACAATCGTTGCATCCAAATCAAATCTTTTAGATCAGCCTCCATATCCATTAGGGTTAAAATGAAGCACATGGCTTTGTTTATCCCAAATGAGAAGCAGTAGCGTGGTGGGATATTTTGGAACTACGAAGCCTCGCCTATCCTCAAGTGGTCCATTGGGATGACATTAAAATTTTATATATTAATAATAATTATCAGAAATTACAAGTAAAAGAGGCCTTTTAATAATAAGGAATTAATGATAATAGTAATGCTTTCTTTTATGCTTTTATTAAATTTCTTTTGAGGAATAAAATTAAATTCTTGTTTTATGCTATTTCTACCGTGAGTATTTAGTAGGTAGAAGGTAGGTAAGTTTAATTTGCTAAAACTTCGTTTTGCGAAAGCTACAGTAACAATAAGTTAATAAAAAGCAATTCTGTTGTTAATACTTCAGAAACTTTTACTAATATTTTACTAATGGCAAATTTGCAAGTTCTTTTATTGTAGTATCTTTATTTATATCATTTTTTTAAAGGAATCTACGTTTAGTAGCTGCTGAGGAAATGTTTCTGATAAATCTTTGGAGTAGTAATTTTGTTAATTTTCAGCTGATTTTAGTAAATCTTCTTCTGAATATTCAATCAAATTTTTGGGAATTAAAAAATTAAACAATTTGGAAGATTTCAAACCATCAAATCTCTCATTTATTTACATATATACGGCCTCCAAAATGTTATAAAAATCGTTCACTTTAAACATTTTTTTCTGCGGATTCAAATTGGTAATTTTTAGATACTTATTCATGTTGACGTTTTATTTTAATTTCACGGATGTCCTTAAAATTTGAGACTGCATTTCACTTTTTCCTTAGTTCTGTGGTCTCTGTTATAAAAAATAAATATTTATCTCTATATTTTTTTATATCAGCTTTAAGTTTATTTAAAGCATGTGTTGCTTTCTACATTCTTCTTTTGTAAAATTTATGAAGCATAGTTTATATCATTAATCAAATTCAAAATTTGACATTTTTTTAATAATTTGAATTGCTTCCATTGGTTTCTGTTTTTTAGAGCTTTGTAAAGAAATTTCTTTTCAGGATTGTGTAATGTCAAAATATCGAGCTTTCACTGCTTTTAAAGAATTTTTTCTTGCTGACCATCTCGTCGGATTTAACATTTTTTACGTAATTTGTGAGTCTCCAGTAAATTTTGTTGATAAGTCGAAGCAATTGATACTGTTTCTAAAAAAATTATAAATTTCTTGCAGAACAATTAAAACAAAATTTTAATTTCTTCAGATCCTGATACGGCATCGTTTGTAATGAGGTATTATGACTGGCGCAATGGATGTATTGTGCAAGTGGTTAAATGTTTTTTTTATTTTTCCTTGAAATCCTTTATTTCAGAATTTTTCCGGGGGGGGGGGGGGGGGGGGGGGGCAGAAGTGCGCCCTGTTGCCCGTATGTGCGGGCGCCCATGCATAACATTTGCTTTATCATACTCTTGGCCCCTGTACCTTTTAATATCTATTTCTTCATCTGTTAATAAAGATATTATTAAATTGGTCATTCCTGCTGCACTGTGATCTGAAGTTTCATAAAAACCTAAAAACCTTTCTTTGACCAAAATATCAGGTGCTTTTAAATTTTCATTATGAACAACATGCATGTATCTTACAATTCAACTAATTTTATCTTATTTTTTTTTTATTACATCTTGAGTTGTATCGATTATCAATGAAAAAAAATGGACATAACTTGATATCCGACATTAATAATTTTTATAAATTTTATCCTAAACATTCTACTAGTTCATTTTGTATTGTAGGACTGCTAAATTTCAAACAGTTTTTAGGTTTTCTAAAACTTGTTTTAAAGTATCATCGTATTTTGCTAATAATGTCACTAGCGCTAAAAAGTTTCCGTTATAATAATAATTATCTAATTACTCACTGTGTCCTCGAAAAGCTAACATATTTTAGCTAATAGAAGAATTCTATCAAATAATTTGGAAGAAACATTCTCCAGAAAGATGTATCGAGCCTCGATATATTTTCAGTTTCCTTCGTCAATTACCTTATTTTTCCTTAATATGTTGTCATATGCATGGCATTCCTCTATATGTTTACGACTATTAGTATGAACTTTACTCTGTTTAGATAAACTTTGCCAATCTTTAACGCCAGAACGCCATGTCCCAGCACGGGACACAACACAAAGTCAAGACGCAAAATCCCTTTAAAAAAATTCATTGAGACCAAAGCAACTACTGGCACATGAATTTTCTCACTAATTTTTCATTAGTGAGTTTTTTATTGTTCATTTGTCTTTTGAGGCATCACTGCTCTTCCGACGAAACAGAAAATACATTCAACCACTCATAATTTGAATCTCGTTATAAATGATTCCGTGTCAGGATCTAAAGAAATTACTAAATTTTTTGGAAACAGTATCAATTCAATTGCTGGGACTTATTATCAAAATTACTGGAGACTCACAAATGTTAAATCCGATGAGATGGTCAGAAAGAAAAAAACTCTTGAAAAGCAGTGAAAGCTCGATATTTAATAATATATCTCTAACAGAATCTCTAACGGGAATTTCGAATCCATGCGTAAGACTTGGATGTTTCTCTCTTCTTTCAGTGTTTATTTATTTTCCTTCATTGCACTGTCAAAGGGGTTCCTTGTTGTCGAGGTAATGGCGAGATATTGAAATGCAGTCATCAGTAGTACAGGAAGTTGTATACTACGTCTCATACAATACCATTTAAACCTATAGTCATTCAGTATTTCCATATTTGGCCCGATGTGGATCTGCAAGTGAGAAGCCCTTCGAACACTCCAGAACAACAGTAGATCTATCACTGGCCAAACCACAAGGTATTTGAAGATCGTCCGCAATACAAGATGCTAATCAGGACACAGGAGATAGATAAAGTAAGAAATCTTTAAAGGGTTAGTGAAGCTGTCTTCTCAAAATTGCCGATCAATAGTAAGCTTATATTTTGGTATGGATTGATTCAAGAAGATTGTGTTTCCTTGTAGGTTTATGTATGTGCTGTTTACATTTGGTTTACTTGTAGCTACGGTATTCTAGTTTGGGGTCTGGGTGTTTTGGGCGTTCTCTGAAGTCAATTTAAGTCGGCAACAATGTTCACATAATATTGACTGTCGCAGAAAATTCAGATGTAATTTCAACTTCGGGCGGCATTTTGAACAAGTTATTAATTTATTAAACACATATTAACAACAGCACATTAAAAGGTCATGAATGCAAAAACTAATATAATAATATGGATATTTTTAATATGACTCCTAATGACAAATATAGAAATTTTACATTTTTGAAAAAGAATTAATTAATTCCGCAGTATTTAATTAATCATAATCAAATCGTTTTTTAGTCTACGAAAAAATGGATTAGTCTCATTCCTACACACTATTGCTCAGTTTCTTATGCTTTTCTACACTCACTTCCAAAAGTTAAGCACGGAGCGGTAAAATGCGAAAAAATGGACAAGTACTGCTTTGATTGACATGAAATGCTGCAAGTAAGTAGCTCTATGTTTATTCATGAAACAAAACAAAAAATTACATACAGATATAAACAAAATATTGAATTTTCGTAATTTTTAAGATGACGTCCTATTTGCGTAATTAACAAAATGTTGTTTAAATTC